>VUJU01002420.1:0-37581 GCA_009835225.1 Aphis craccivora
TCTTTTTCAAATCATTTATATTTATCATTTCTAATTATCTGACCATGTAAATATCAAACAGTACGTTCATTGACGTCTTGACTAAACCTTAATTATTAATACTTGTAGAAATATCAGCTGATACGTAGGATTATTATAGCATTAGGATTTAACTTATGTTCGACATCACATATGTTTGTGTAAGTAATAAACATATTTTCAGACAAATATTATTTTTTACGCGAAAGGAAAATAATCATTATTGAGAAAAATAGATTTTTTCATACATAAATTTGTATAAAATAATGTTTTTCAATAAAAAAAAAAAAAAATGAATTTTTAAAAAGAGTGGTATGCGTACAGAATAATATAATCTTGAATATATTATAAAATTGTACTGTGCGCGTTGGATCTCAAGAAAGGCGTCGAACAAAACAAAAGGGGAGTAAACGGCCCTAGGACGCGAATATTACATACCTACTTTATTGTATTATATCAGGTATTGCCGCTGTCGCAGTTAAGCTCTCGAGTAAAAATATGCGATTTAAAAATAATATAAAATCTCGTCTTAGCTGTATATGCATATACATATTATTATCGTATTATAAACACAATCATACGACTGCAGTCCTGGCGTGAAGTTTACGGTACGAGGCCAGCTCATGTATAACCATACACTCTGGGGGTACGACACTACGACGGCGCAACATTTCAAACTTTTAGTCGGGACTTAATAACGAATAAAACTGAAGAGGGCAAAAGTATATAATATAATCCGGCAAAGTTTTGAGCGGAGCCGGGCCGATATAACGTATGGAGAGCTGAATTAATGCAACAGCACTAGTAGCAGTCTCCGTCGAATTATTACCCAAAGTTGCACGGGAAAAAATAAATAAATATTTTTTCCATAGTTCGTTAAACATTAATCAACGTTCTCGCAATTCTATTTTAAATGGAAAAAAAAAAACGCAAAATCGTATTGCATGCAATAATTTAATACAATTGAGACCTCTCGTTAACGTTCGAGTTTTGATGTCCGCATTATACAAGACGGCACTGAATTAACGTGAAAACTGTTCGTTCTAAATAATAATAACAATATTATATTATAACGAAGTGATAAAAGTTATATTATTATTAATATTTTTAGTGCATTATTTAGCCTAAACAGACTTCCTAGTATTTCGTTTGTTTTTAAGACAACACAACGTAATAATGTATAGTAGGTATCGAAAAGGATATGACATAAATTCCTAGAACGTTACCAACAAATGCTCGAGTTTAATCGTGCGTACGAATACAATAGGTAAATAATATTATTATTATTTTTAAACGATAAAACACAAACATAATTGCTGGTCATTGTAGCTTACAAGATGTATTTTATCTGTAATCAAATGCAGTATTATTTCAGCTTTTATCAGAAAATTCCCAAAATCTAAGGACATAGAATCGATTACTCGTCTCACTCAGCTTATATTGTCACAAAATAAAAATTCACTGTTAGTACTACATACAGGTTCAAATTAACCATATAATTGTAGATACATATTTTGCCGTAGCATTCAAAATATGACCAATAAACAGTTAGTACTTTCTAAAATATTCATAACATTTTTCACAGTTTATTATACCTTATACGGCATTCAGGAACCATTACTGTCAAAAAATAACTTTTCCAAATCAATATCGACTTTATAGATTAATTAACATTCAATACATTGAGTCACTAAAATCTTTTGAAACGTTTTACGTTCTAAAAAATAAAAACTGAAAAATGTCTACCATAAATAAAATATTATTATAACTCTCTTCGCTTATAATTTAAAAACAAGAAGAATACAAGAAGATGAATAAAACAAATAAAATCTATTACCTAAGACTATACGTAGTGTTTCAATTGTATTATTAGTATTTAGGTATTTTTTTTTTATATATATATATCACCACTTTTCGTGTTTTTTTTTTCAATACCTACATATCAATAAATACATTTGTTGGAAGCTATTTTGTTACTTAAAAGTTTAAAGATATAACTACATGATAAATTGTACACATTAAAGTAAAACACTCAAAACTCAACGAATGTTATAAATATAGAATCGACGTTGTTGGATAAATGTTAAATAAACGATTCGAGCTTATACAGTTTTAAGTTCAAAAATACATTAAAAATGTATGAGAGTATTTAAATTAAAACCAAGTTAAAAAAACATTAAGAATCTGTCCAACAAACTTTTAAAATATATAAGATTATACATTATCCAAAAAAAATTCAAAATCTCACACTCTAAATATAACTTATTTACGTTATATTATGTATATTTATAAAAAAAAATTACTGGAAGGTTTTTAAAGTGGTCCAACATTTTTTTTTAATTTTAGCACTATATACTCGTATTTATTTATAATTTTGGTTTTTCACGATTTGAAAAATTTTTGATTTGGTTTTTCTTTATCTATGATGTATATACTTATTTTAAGAACTACCCTCAAATGTTATTGGATTTTAGAACTTAATTATAACTATAATTAAAATGTACCATTTATTTTTATTTAGATTAACTAATAGTTTACAATCGTGATCCAGAATGTATTTAGTTAATTTATTTTATAGTGACTATTTGTCTTCTTTATAATTCAATGAGATAAAAAAAAAAATACTTTAGTAGTATATTCATGACAAAACACAGCCATATGGATTAAGACATATTACACATATAATGATGATATGTATAAATGAGCATTGCAACGCTGGTAATAAATCAAAATAAGTTTTAGAATTAGTACATTTTTCTAGAATATTAGATAAACAACAAAAAGCGAAACATATTAATTAAATGATTATAAATCGCCTGTTGCGTAATTCCCAAAGCTTATGATTAACTAACTAACTAACTTTTTTTATTTTATATTTTAACATGTATAATGTAGTTTACATTTAAAATTAATATATAAAAAAAAAGAAGTTAATTTGAGAATTTCGTAGCAATTAGAAATTCATATACAACAATTATTTAATTTAATTATTATCGGGTATCGATTTCTGTTACTACAATTATATAAATCTATATTATGTAGTATGTACTCATATTAAAACATTTATGAAACAATACATATAATTATCTAAACACATTAAATATTTAAATGGTAACATCTTTTAAGTGTAACAGTGATTGTGATAATTTTATTACATAAACAATATTATTATGTTGTTAATTTCTAAATATTTAATTTAACTAAAAAACCAAGACCTATTGGTTATTGAAATACGTTGATATGTGAAGAATAAATACTGATGCAAAATCTACTAGACATTGTTAAAGATAAGTGAATTTCCAACAACATATTAAAACCATTCGATAGTATATACTATATAGTAATACAATTACCCCACATATAACATATACCATCGAACGATTTCAAAACTATCGATCAGGTATTGTGGTAATTGTGAAGTACCTATGATGGTCAGACAACATCGCATTTTCGAATTTAAATATCAGACAAAATTTCGATAAGTTTTATGTAATACCTTCAATATGCATAATATAATGGCACAATGACGCCAAACGATTTGCAATGGGAATTATAAAATGTCAGACACAACTATTCTGTGGCATGTACCTGTAGTTATTAGAATAATGATAATAATAATAAAATAATGGTTAATACATACACCTGATGAACCGTGCAATATGCAATATTATTAACATCGAAATGGACAAATGAATGTTATTTGCGTTCCCTCTAATAATAGTGATACATCAGAGTATTGTCTGTGAAAAACGACTAACGTATGTTATTATCTACTTATGTTTGTCTTCAGGCAGTCCTGTTATATCAAACGTATTTTTTTATTATTTTTTAATCGTAAGGTGATAAAAATTGGCTTGCTCACATCACAGCTAGTTATTTGTTTGTCGCTTGGTATAAAAATATGGAATGAAAAAATTTGTCAGTACAATTTTATAGAAACAAATAAAACATAATTTATAATATAATCTATAGGTACAATCCATAATTTAAGGAAACAATTTTGGTTGCTAAAAAAATCAGAAATTAATCAAAAGATTTTTCCCCTGACAATGATAAGTATTTTATAAAAATGTTGATATGCATCAAAAACAATAACCGGAGTATGCCTGTCAAAATCCTGGAACAAAACAAAATACAATTGTACATTATATTTTGCATAGTTTATACCCCCCTATTGTTATTTGTCATTTTATTACATAATAATATAGTATATTATGTGTTAACAATGTTTATTAGGTAAGGTAAACTTTGTTTGAAGTTCTCAATAAAAAAAGTTCTTCCATCACACACACATGACAACGTGGTCCAGTTTAACCTTAATTTGAACGTAATTAATATGTTATACATTTTAGAAAATAAGCGTAGTCACGTGTCGGTGGCGGCAGTTTGGTATGTCCGGTGATGACGAATTTCAGACTGGTTACGTCCGTTCGACAGATGAAGGTAATCGGCGTATAATAATATTAACTAAACATACACACTACATGGGTAATATATACAATACACACATATTATTGTATATAATATAAAGTATAATTTATACATAATATAGCGGTGAATCGCCTGTAGATAACGCCTGACGAATAGGGATGGTAAACGGCGGTTGTGGCGGGGGTAGTGAGCTAGCAGCGAAAGCGATAGGCATCGCACAAATCATCGTCGCCAATGCTGCCTCTCTATACGTGACCGACGCCATGTCAGTATCTATACGCTTTATTCGGCATATTATACCTTTGGTATACGCACATATAGTAATATTATACGTGTCGTTAAAACGTATATTTTATTATTATACACGCACATCACTGCACATAACACGATCCGAACACAATAACCAGAGGTAAATGTGAATATATATTATAATATGTGCATACATTATATGTATACGTGTATATATTACGTTTCGGGGGGGGGGAGGTGAAGAGTGCGAATTTTTAACCGCAATTTGCATATAATGTTCGGTTTTTCTAGTGGCCGTGCGGTGACGGTGTATGTGGCGGCGGTGGCAGCGGCGGAGGTCCTTCCGTCCCTGCGTGCAGTGGTGTAGGCGATGCGTACGCGGAAGGACGACGGCGCTCAGCAGGCGCGGATTTATGGACGAGTTTTCGATTTTGTAATAAAATTGCGGTTTTAATGTGTGGTGGCGTATATAAATATATATATATATATATATGTATACAGCCAAAGCAGAGAGACCGTGAAGTAGAAGCGATGTTTCGACCGCGGGGCCATGAATCAAAAACGTTCTCTGGATGCTACCGGCACACCACCGCCGCCTCTACCTCCATATACACACAGACACACACTTGCACACACTGCCACCCGTCGACGTCGTCGAGGAATATTTATGCGGCCGAAAGCGCGTAAATCATTTTAATTACGACCGCGGTCGGCGGTGGCGGTGTTGGCGGTGGTGGTGGGTGGTGGTGGTAGTGGTACGTATAACGTCCGTTCGAGAGGGGGAAAAATATGTGTGTAGTAGAACTTTGATGGGGTGGCAGTGGTTTCGGTGGTGCTGAACCCGACCGGCCAGTCACCGGACTCGGGTCAGTGCGAGACGTATAGAAAAAATGCTAGTCTCGAACCACCGCACATGATAATAATAATATTATAACACTATTCGAAATGTTTCGCTGAAAATGTCAATGTTGACCACCGCATTACGTCCGAGTACATCCGTGTAGGTAAACGACGTGCTCACACGCTTTTACCCAACCCTCATGGCTCACACTCCGAACTTTTCGTGTGGTATCGATGGTTTTTACCGTTTTTCGATCGTACGTCGGTTGTACTGAATCCGATATTATTATTGTTGGAAAAATTGTATTCTTAAAGATTACGATTACATGATTAAAAACACAAAAATCTTCTAAATGTTGTGTTAGTAATCTTAATGGATTTTCATTCGCTTGGTCAAAGAGTAATTTAATATTATTATAAGCTAATTATTCGTAACTGACATAAATATACAGATTTTGATAAAGATTTTCTAAGTTTAGAACGTTTGTCGAAAAATGATAGCAAAAAGTCAACCCTTTTTATAGCACATTAAAACGCGCATATTCCATTAATATTTGATTTCTTCAATATGAGTAAAAATAAAAACATGGAAATAGATAGGTGTGTCATCGAGGTTATTATAGGTTAACACCTTAGTTACTTCAAAATTCTGAATTTTTAAATTTTTTTCATATGAATATTTTAGTATTTAATACATATGGTAAACTTATGACTGACTTCTTATAAACTGTAGATTCGCCAAATTGCTAGAGATAGAATTTCGAAAAAAAAAACGACATGGGAACTGTTATTAAAAAAGTAACTTAAACATTCAACTATAAATAATAACTAATATTATTATATAACGAGGTGTTTAACATATTAACACTGTACAAGTTCAATAAAATAGTACTAATATAATTCAATGAGACAAACACATCCCAGAAACTGTTAATATGTATATTATAAGTTATCAGGAAACATATTTTTTTTTTCAATTAAGCGAATAATCAATAAAATCAAATTAAATCTGTATGCGTGTTAAAACGATACTGCATCAGATATCTATATTACTGTTTGTATGACGTCCACCTGCACACAAAGTGTCATTATTTTATTTGGATCAGAATTTATTCCTAAAAATAAAAACGTATTACGGAGCAAATAGTCGAACAGTAATAACAATGTTTAATTATTGTACTCCTAAACATTGAAATGATATTCTACGATGGTTATCTAACTAATTTCATTAAAATATGTGGCGTTATTTATGCACCAAATTGCCACAGCTGTTGCACATTGTACTATGTTGCGATATTAACAGAAAAGGAAATACTGTTTTGTTTTGCGAGGCAGCAGAACTCGGCTGTTATAATTGGAAATTGTTATACAGTCATTGCGTAACTTTGGTAATGGGAAATTTTATTAATTTGCTTTTAGCGTACACATTAATTATATTTTACAGTGGTTAGTAATTCCTAGCCCGGAATCAATATAACGTTATTTTTGACGTTGTACTGACTACTAAATAATACGAAATTGATTTATTCGGTTGGGTAAAATTAAAAGATATACCTAGGTATAGGTATTATAGTATAATAAATTATTATTATTATTATATGAATACTCTATAGATACGATTTGCATACGAGTAATCGTGAAACCAAAATAAAATAATTATATTATATTATAATAAAAGTAATATTTATAACTATTTCATAAGTACTAAAGTATTTCATTTCAAAACTCGCTATCGTCAACATTTTAGACTCTACAACACAAGACATACAACTAAGCAAATAAACCGCAAAATAATATAGGTATGGTACAATGTAACAAATCGTGATCTAAATGACGTTCCTACAGGTGATAAATATCTATAATAGACGAGTACCTAACGCATTCGGTGAGTCAGCGCGACAGAACGAAATAAACATGGTTTGGAGAAACCAAATTACCAGGACCATAGTAGAATAGTACCATTGACCTAGGAAATATACGAGTTATACATGCATAAATATTAAATACAAGATATTTTTTTCTTTATCATACAAACAAATTAAACTTGAATCAACCACTTAAAAAAAAAAAAAAAAAAAAAAATGATATATTGAATTAAAGAGATATTGTATTACATTTTTTTATAAATCATCATAAGTAAATAATAAATTTAGTTTTAAACAATTAAGTATAGATTTATAGATTAAAGTATATTAAAATAACTGTTTCAAAGCAATCGCCCACGACTCACCTCAAAATGTGTATAATGTAGAATCGACGATGAATCAATTATTATTGTCGACGTAAATGAGCGGATCGGTGCTTTAAACGGTCCTGCACTGTTTGAAGTATAGATCACTGAGTTCTAACTACGACTGACGTACTTGATCATGAGATTTGAGTAGTTAAAATAAGTAAAAACACATCCAAAAATAATAATAACCAATAGAAAATTAGTATAATACGTCAGTAGTGAGCTGATTGGCTGAATGATGCGAAAACCTACAGAATGTCATGCCCAATGTTGTTGTTTAATAATTTATTGTTGTTATTCATTCAATGACGTTATAGTATTATTATATAATATATTTCTCGTGTTTAAGAATAATGATATTAATGTGAGAAAAAAATTGTTTTTATTATCTATAAGTATATTATTGAGAATTTATAAACGCCTAAATTATTATTATTTTGGGTAAGTAGATATGTACACTTTATAGAGTTTTATGATCGAAAAAAAAACAGCCCACAATTTGCAAAAACAACTATCTTCGGGGGCGGAGCACGAGGGTAACAACTAGTAATAAATCAAACACTTTAGAGAAACCAATTATTTTTCAAATATTATATTAGACGTAGACAAACATAGAAAATCTACAATTTTAAACATTTTCAATTGCAATGATTAAAAAATGGGAGAATGTAAAAATTTAAAAACAGCTCTAGTTTGGTGTTAGTTACAAAATCTTTTACTGACATATAACCGTCTCAGCTACCGAATCGTATAGTCTCTTGCAGCAGTTCGCAACTGCGGGAAACCAGCATTTACGAAAATCAGAGAGACGTGACAAAAAAATTTGAACTCCGTTGAAGAAACAAACTGTGCGTATAACACCGTACACGATGTAATAATTAAACGACGTGTTTGTGCTGTATGCTAACCTTTGTTTTTCCGACCGCAAAAACCTCAGTCGCGGGAAACATAAATAAGATGTCGTGTACAACGGTAGGTGCTCATTGCACCCATATATTACTACGAATCGACCAACGTTCTCCACCGGTATTGCGAAAAGTTTTCCGCACGCCCGGCGCATTGGGACCGTGTAGCGTTCGCCCCGCGAATACTTATTTCGGTCTTTAATTAAGGAATTGCGTGGTCGGCGATGTATAAAGAGTAATTCACCAAACATGTTCACCGCTATTTTTTCCTTTAATAATAAATGTTTTCAAAAACGTGATTTTTGGGAATTTTAACTGTAAATTAAGATCATATTTTCAATTAATTTGATTTCTTTTAATAAATAAATAATATTTAAAAATATTTTTAATATACGAGCTAGTAGAAAATAGAACATTTGTAATCTTATCTAGATAACATGAGATAGTTTTCCATAATTTTCCGCAATGTAGCAATCATTTCTATAATATTTAGTATTTCCGTTTGTCCCTTTCCGTAATAGGTAGGTATACGCATTGCTGGTATTTACAACTACCTACCTTACGCATCGTTTATGACTCCTCGACAACATATTTTTCTATGAACGAAACTTCTAAAATGACTGTTTCGCTTTGCCTCTTCCGGAATTGATTTTTTTTAGATCGTTTTCGATTACTCCGAGTATTCCCTTCTATTACGGTATATCATACGTGTTCAATCTATTTCCTCATCGTTTCAAAAACCGTTTTTCTCTATATCGATTTAAACGTGTACATAATACCTACGTGTATGTCCTATAAATATATATATACTATATAAAATACATTTCTCCGACGGTTACCTGCCGAGGTCAGGTCCCGTAACGTTCTCATTACGCCAAGTCTCGCGGATTTAAATTCTCGGTTTTTTATATATATTTTCTTTTATCTTCTACCTCTCTAATACGGTCCAGACGTTTACTTCGTTGAAGACGTTTAACAAACGATTTTTTTCCACGTTTAATCCAACGCTGTTAATCGAACATGCGTGTGCGTATTTGAAAGTAAGAGTTACCATATTGCTAATATTTTCCAAACGATCTTTTACTTTTACCTACGTTTAATATATCAAATATGTATAGTGTTGTGTTTGATTAAACATAATAATGATACACGCGTAAAATACAAAATTTTATTTCAGCAGAGCCAATCTTGCATGGTCAACTTTAATATTACAGTGAATGGACCTATTGTCAATCTTAAATCCAAGAACATTAATTATGTTTACATTTTTACAATATTTAAAGTTTTCTGCGATTTTTTTAAATTTTAATATATTACACACCCAATCACTCGTTAAATTTATGTAAATTAAAATAAAACGTACAGAGACTTTATTTCTAATTTTAAGTTGTATAATACATCAATTCATTTTAACATCACACATTGGTTATGCTGAACTCAAATTTGCAATTTTGTAACAGAATATATAACAAATACTGTGCTGATATCCTGTTTAGAAGTTATCGATCGAAAATTTAAATATTACAGGAGAATATGAAATATCAATATATAAAAACAACTTTTGTTATTAAAACTTGCCAAGTAGGTACTTTATAATAATATATACTCGGAGCTTAATATATATATAAATATTTTTTTTTTTTTGAGAAAAATGATTTTCTTAACTATACTTTATCTACCTAAAAAATACACTTCATGCTGAAAGGCTATCATGACTCACTATATGTCTAGTTCGTAATATTTCCTTCATCCCAATTCTCCTTTTCAATTATATTGTATAGTGTAGGTACAAGGAATGTATTGAAAATACTTTATCTTAGTTCCCCTGGGGTTAAAAATCAATTATCTACCTTTTCACTTTCATTTCTTATTTTCATTTCAGACGATATTCTCACCTCACACCATATGACCAATAATATTACTCTCGAATATATCAACTATGTAAGCTCTATTTATAATTTCCTATTATTAAAGTTTCATTAAATTATATTTTAGGTTGATTACCAGGATAACAATAATTATTGTCTATATAAAGATGTGAAAAAAATCATATTTCTAAAATCATTCATTGTATTGTAACTAATTAAAATAAGCAAGACATTTAATGAGTTAAATTTAGGTAATTCATTTCAATAATTTTCGAACAATAAAAATATTACAAATGATGGAAATAATGTGAATACGGTCTTACGAGGTTTAATATAAAGATATTTCAAAGCAAAGAATATAAGTCGTTAAAACTTTTTTTTATCTTTCACAATACGTGTCCACGTTGAATCAACGAGTATTGAAATTCCACGCGAACAAATCAAGTACGTGTTGTGCTTGTCCAATTACGCTGATGTTGAGATAAAAAGAAAATATATGCACATGAAATATATTCTAGGCCTATATTATATTGTTGACAAATAACGACCGATATAAATTTGAGAATTTATCGTATGATAATCGTAAAATAACTATTAATAAATAAACATTAATTATAAAATATATTGAAGAAGTTTTCTCGTTTTCATAAAGTACCACAACTTGACATTTTTTTGTTTTATTATTTATTTAAACAGAAGTAGACAAATATACATTTGAGTAAACAGGCCATGTGTACTTAAGAGATGATATCATAATGTTTAAAAAAAATTGAACAAAGCCAAAAAAAAAAGCAATTTTATTCAATATATTTTCAAGGGTTGATTAAACATGACGTAAAACTATTTAATATGTTTAAACATTAATTTATTTACTTATTAAACATTGTTTTAACATAAAAACTAACTGAAAGTTATTATTTCAAATTATATATACTTATTAAATACTTAGGTTACAGTGTATTTTACGAACAAAATAAAATCATTTAGCAGTTATTTTAAACGCGTTGATTTATGATACTCAGTCTTTATTAAAATATTATATTTCTTTAATAAAATTCTAATAATATAATATTAGGTATGCAATTTACATACTGTATAATTTTGCTCACTTTATCAATATTACTATTCATCAACTACGACAATTGCCAAATGTTATTTATGTCTACAGAGTATTTTGAAATACTTTTTACACATTTATTAAATGTTTGGCAAAATTAAAAAAAAAAAAAAATAGAATAATGGAATTAGAATTTATCGAATAGATACCCACATACTGTTATACATAATATGATTATCTGATTATCTTGTAATGAATGTTATAATTTTTATCACCAAGTAGTATATGATCCCGAAAAATAATATTCATTATAAATGTGTATATGCAATAAAATATACATTATTTTTAAATTTAGACTGGAAGCCTTTAAATAAAAATACAACTTTAAAATAAATTGCAGTTATTGTTAAAATATAAAGTAGTCAATACTATGAATTATTTAATATTTTTTCTTGTACAATAAATCCTTTCTATGGACTGTACCCCAGATTTATTTAAAAAATAAATAGCCTCTTTTGTCAAAACATTTTTCGTTTATGGTGTATCTCATATTGATTCAATAACTGCACCTCGTTTATAGATATACGCTGGTTTTTTTTTAATTTTCATCCACTTATCTTAACTGAAAATAAAAATAATTATAATCATCATAAATTTGTATACGTATACAAATATGCGTTACACAAACATTAATTTGTTTTATTTAATCTTACTAAAAAATAAAAATAACTTAATTATGAAACGACAAACATCAAAAATGACTGCGCAGTTAATTAAATTATTGTTTTAATTTAGAAAAATGAGAAAAGAAGACCCCTTACTTATTAAAAAAGCTATTAAGGTTTGACTAATGATTTAGTATGACAAAGCTCGGCATGATATTTTTTTCAGATGACATTTATAATATTAAAATAATTTCTTCCTCAAATTAATTTAATTTTTCTGTTAGCTGAAAAGTAAATAAATAAATAAAAATGAGTAAAATTTAAGTATGTTATTTTGTATGCAAGTACTATTGAGTTACTTTTAAATAAATTTAAAAAATAAATGTATACATATTACATATAATAAAACATAAGTTTAATAATCCAATCAGAGACGAATTTACACAATTACCACCACTAGAGAGTTTTGTTTTCAATTAATTATAATGATACTGATTAAAATATATATATATATATATATATATATTATGAACTAGTTGGTAACTGTTTAAATTTTCGAATGGTTGTGGAAGATTAATAAAACACAATCATTTGAATTTGATAAAAACAAACAACATCTATGCATTTTATTGAACTATTTTTGCAAGTCGTTTAAAAAATAAACAGTGAATTGTAATAAAATATATACTTACACATAGACGAAAAATTCATATTATTGACATAACTTCAGCACTATTTAAACTGTTTTAACTTATGAAACCGAATATCTTGATTTTTTTCCTTGGGAAGTTGCTGCTTATTTTGCAAATCTACTTTTATAATAAATTTAAATCTCGATTTTTTATAAAATTTTATATTATTTATATCGTTTTAAAAAACATTATTTTTTTGTCTAATAAATAGGACGAGAAGGTACATTTAATAAATATACTGTACACAAGAATCGATTTATAAATCTTATATTTCTAATTTTTTATTTTTATTGACCTAGTGTCAATAATTTTAATATTAACTATGCACAACTTTTTATCGAATTTATACCAAAAGGCGTAATTATCTCCATTAAATTGGTTTAAATATTCAAATATCCATATACATAGTTATTGAAAAAATAAATCATAGTCTTATATTAGACAATTTTACATACCTATTTGTATTTGTCTGAAATCTTATTGAAACTTAGAAACTAATAATTATTTAGTTTTCTGATTAAAAATTTTAATTTATCATATTCAATAATTATTTGAATTGAAGAATATACTATCTACTGTAGAAGAATAAAGTAGCATACTGGATTGGTAAGTATACTGATATACAAAATTATTATACTGAAAAATACTGCCCATCCTATAGGATGGTGGTAGAAAAACTTTGTTATAGAACGTTGATGATAGTTATAAATCATAACTATACCATAACTTATAATATTATTTTAAAGCTTATTTATATATATTTTTTTTTTTTTTTGTATTATTTAAAGTTTTACATGCCTGTATTTGTAAAGGTATTATAGTAAATTAAAGTGGATTAGGCATACCGGGAATACCATCATCATAATAAAAAAAACACGCCATTATGTGTTGTAGGCAAAACGACCTCATTATTTTTAATAATATAGTTGTTGTAGTATAGCTATACCGATTGTTATTTAATATAATATGTCTAAAATGGCTAGGGAATTCACACAGTTTCACTAACACTCCTAATACATAATAATCATTGCATCTTAATGATTTTGGGTGTGTCAATTCACGAAGCTAATAAAATAATATGTGACTATAACACTATGCGTTAGTTAGCTTTATATAGTATAATAAACTCAATACTTTTAGATATGTTTTGATTTGCGTTTTGATATATTATGTGAATTTAAATTATAAGTCGATATATGTCTGTTTTATCGTCAATTATAATTTAAAGGGAACCCACCATAGTTATTAAATTAACATTGTTTTGAAACAATTGTACTCGACAATTTGATTTAATACAACTTTTGAAAAAGAATAGTAGCATATGTTTTATTATAGCTGATTCGTATTATTAAGAATTTACAAGTTGAATAATTAGTTATAACTAATTATTACAATATACTTAATATTATAATATAATAATATACACTAAAATTATGTTTCTACTGCAGGTTACAATTTACCATTACAGTGACTTGGTTACATATTAAATTACAAATCACTTAATTATTTATGCTTAGGTAAGTACTTCTTTAAAAAATAAAATTAATAAATATGTTTTTTGTTTTTCGATTGTTCATTAGAAATATATATTATGCAAGCTATAAGTTAAATTTAAAAGTACCATTATGTAAATTAAGTAAAACATTGGCTAAACACTATTATATAAATTAATAACTTTTTTTACACGAAGTTGTTATTTATAAGTTATAACACACACGCATAATATATATATATATTTCTTTAATATTACTAATATGAAAGATTAAAAGTGAAAGAAAGATAAAAGAAAAATGAGTATCTAGTTTATTTTATATAACACCACATAATATCATAGAACTTAAAATGATAATATTCAAACTTCAAACCAATGAACATAATAAAAATAATAATTGATAACTAATTTTTGAATATATGTTAATTATACAAAAATTTAATATTTAATAATTACAATAATATAAATGATATTGATATTTTTCATATAATATTTGTATATAATATATTTTATTTAAAGTTACAACGAATATTATAAATGTACATATTTGTTTTATATTTATTTACTTGAAAATTACTTAACCGATTACAAGGTACAAGTTAAAATTTACCTCAATTACGTATCATAGATACAAGTTACTTATTACTAATCAACCCCACATATGTTATATTATTATACCATATTACTGTATTATCCTATTTCCGTTTTATTAACCTAAACTTATATTGAAGAATACTTTTAATCAAATAAGGGTTACAATATTAATATCTTCATTAACGTTTAATAATATTACAACTTACAATTTTTTTTCTGGGCTTAAAACAAATTTTTATTGCATCTTGACTATTATTATAAATAATCAATAATAATTGAATATATAATTGACTATTCAAATTTGAAATAGATATTAATATTATATATATTATATCATACAATCAGTTAATTGTATAATATAATAATTTAAAACAGTTCTGTAATTCTTAAATTTGTTTTAAATATTTTCAAACCCAATTATAGTTTTAAAATGTAAGTACATACAATTAAATTAAATTCACGCATTTAAAAATTAGTAAGATAATATTATTAATATTAATGTCCTAAATAATTAGATTGGTGTACTTAAAGGTGTATATTTAATCTTCCTAATTCCAAAAACTGTAATCGACGAGGAATAAATGATAGTTTTATACTGTGAACATTATTTTTCTAAAAGCAGTACTTAGTATAAATAATAAATTTTATTATTTTCCAAATAGAATAATTGCATTAGAAAGTTAAATCAGCTATCTAATTGACTGCTATTGTTAGATTGAACATTATCCCTACAAAACTATGTATTGCTTTAGTACCATTACAAATAATAAATGAAGTACACAATTATATAATTAGAAATATACAGATATCTCTCACAAATTCTTTTATCAATCCATGTCTTAAAATTTAAATCTTTCATAATTTAATTTTTATTCAAAGAAAAGTTATGATGCTTTATCTTTGAGACGCTGTTGGTTTATGAAGTCGTTTTAAGCAATAATAATACAATTATTATTCTTAAAACAAGCATCTACGGTTTACAAACGATTGTATATGAACAACTACGTCTTCATTAAAATAAGATTATTTCAAACCAATCTCTCAACTGATCTAATAACTAATAAATAAATACAGTTAACAATCTAAAAAAAAAAACGTTACTGAGACTTTTTAACTTATTTATTATATATTTTTTTCTAGGTCAAGCTAATAGTGTTACTGCTAGGTATTTCCTTTTAAATTGTCTCTTATTTTAAAATAACCACTAGAAACATATCACGATGATTTTAAATAGATTTATTAAAAATTTCAAAAAGGTTTTTTTTTTAAATCAGATCAGATAATATTCAAACTAAAACTTTAACTTAAATAGTATTGTTATTTTACCAACTAAAATTTTAATGGTAATCTTACATTTATCAAAGTATATAATATATTATTTAAATTATACATTTATGTTGAACTAAAATATCATATTTGAGAAATTCCAATCAAAACATTATTTATTTTTACAAAAATTAATAAAATACAATTGTCAATACTTACAGGAGTATTGTTGCATCAATGTTACAGGTTCTAAATATTATTTTTAACTGAAGACCTATGTTTACAGTTTACTGACTAAGCTTTTATATTATATTTGCAATTTACAGAGTGATTCACTATCCATATTCATTTCCATTTTTTTTTCAATAATAAATTTATTAAAATTCATATTTTCGGAAGTTTCAATAAAATCTATGGAATAAATTGTCAATTATCTACTTAAATTCTAGGTACGTATAGTTTAAGAAGGTTCCAATGTTATATTAATGTTATATCTTTCTTATTTTAAAAATAATAATGATATCACCCTTTTTTCCTCTAAAGTGTTATACAAATGACATTTTTGAAAATGATTACTTAACTATGAAAATTAATATTTTAATCTATATATTTATTTTATAAATAGTTCATAATTTGTGAAACATTTTGTAGTATAACAAATATTAGATTCAATTATAATAATATATTATTATATTTTTTTTTGGACTCTCTAATCTCAGAAACTAATCATTTGAATGTTTATTTAGATATACCGAATACGGATACATGAATACATAAGCATTTTAAATAAATAATTTTAACATTTTCGATTTTTTTAAAATCCACGGAGATTTGAATTGTTTTTTAAAAAAAAAAAATTTATAAACGTCTTCAATACATGATACAATTTTCAAAACATCTTAAATTTTCCTAACATAATATATTATATAGATATAGATATTTTAAATTTTCACCTTTTTTTTTATTCATGTAAATTTAAATTAATCATTAGATGTGTGTAAATAAGTTTAAAAAAATGTAATAATATCTATGATTAAATGATATTTTCAAAATAATTAGATTAATAGTAAGCTATATTTATTATTTATATTATATTGTTCATATCATTTTGCATATTCTGTATTAACAATAGTAATATTTATACAAATATTATTACATGATAAACTATATAATATTTTAGAATCCGAACGAAGTGATGAATGTATTGATTTTACAATGATGTATGTTTTTTTTTTTTGTCTGTGTACAGCATAACTAGTCAAAATAATGCTCCAATTTCAAACTATGGGGGTGGTTTCCGATGTAAAAGTGAATAAATATCCTTGGTGCATTATAGAGATCAAAAGTTAACATTTTCCAACAGTTTTCAAAAAAATTGAAAAAAACCAAAAAAAAAAAAACGGAAAAACGGGAATTTTTACGCAAAACCAGTTTTCGACCAAATCGATTTTTTTATATGGTTGTAATTCAAAAACTAATCATTATAAATACTTGAAATATTTACCAAATGTTTATGTCAGTGTTATCTATATGCAGTTAAATTTTCAAAAAATTTTCGATTTTTATCAGAATTTTTTTTTGAAGTGTCGATAAAAAAATTGTGGATGACCAAAAAGTTTTGAAAATGTAATACAAGGTTCCTTATGAGTTGTTCTAATTTCAGTTAAAAAAAAATTAAAAATCGCTAGTCACATTTTTTTTTTATAACCGTTTATAGTTCAAATTTTTACGAAATCTGTCAAAAACGCAAAAATTTGCAAGTAATTTTGAAGTTGAAAAATCATAAAAATGTTTGTGTTTATAACTAAGTATTAAAATTACAACACTAAATTTTCCATAAGTTTTCCTTCGAGTATCTATAGAGAAAACACAACGCATCATAATAGGAAAAATTTTAAGTGCATTTGAATTTTAAATTATTAGGAAATAGTGTAACGATAACGATTTATCCTCAAACGATTTTAAATATTTCTTATTATTCAAAAATTATAAGTCGTAGATACATGACAATTTTACCGGTTATTTAGATTGGCATTTTCTTTACGTGATTTAATTTTTAAAATATTTTGGCTTTTTTTGAGCTATTTATAGAAATTTTAAATTTTTCTGAAATTTTTTTTTTTTTGAAGTGTCGATAAAATTTTTTTGGCCCTATCAAAATACTTCAAAATTTAATACAAAGTTCCTCATATATTATTCTTATATTGACTAAAACATTATAAGAAAACATAGGCACAATTTTTTTTTTATTAGCATTTGAAGTTCAAATGTTGACAAAAATTTGTCAAATTCCTGAATACTTGCAAATCGTAGGTATAATTCATAACATTTTTTGTATAAGTAGCTATGAGTTGAAAATTTAATACAAGGTTTTTCATAAGTTTAGCTTACAATAATTGTAAAAGAACTTAAATTTTGATGTATTCAGACCATTAAAATATGAACCACCTTTTTCACCAACCACTGGAAATTATATTCTAGGCTGACAAATCATCTTCGTTCAAAGTCGTTTTTCGTATACAATGATAATTATCATTGGATTCAAATTTAACACTTCTAAAATATATAATAATGATCCACAAGGCATCTAATATACAGCAAAGCGGTACCCACTTGCCCGCTTTTTTATTATAATACTAATTGTACTACCCGACTTCAATTGGGTTAAAATTTATCTATCTATCCATCGTTTTATACATTGTTTTCAATTGAAACATATAATGCAATAACAATTACAATGATAAATGTTATTATTTTTTACTTATTAAATCTGGATATACTTTTATGTTAACATAAAAAATGGAGAAAGATACAACTATAAATGCTAAAAAGTTGACTTAAATCCAATATCAATAAGATTGTATTTGTCTTTATGTGTTTACATGGGAAAACATTTAGAGCTTAAGAAAGCAAATTATAACATTAATCATTATTGTAGTAAATTGTGTTCATAAGACATCATATTAAGTATACATTTTGTTTTTTTTTTTTTTTTTTAATATGTTAAAAATGTTTATGCCATGTTTCTACTTTATTATTTGTATAATCTTTATCACTTTATCAAAAGACAATCATAAGTATCTAAGAATCTTTTAATATAACTTTTATTGAATATGACACAATATTTTATAAAAAAAAAAAAACATTCGTTTTTAAACATATAAATTTATAAATATATAAAATATGTATTATGTAGGTATATTGATGAAAAATAATGTATTCTATTTGGAAAATTCAGTTTAATTTTTCATATTTTCAATTTAAAAATAAATTACTTATAGGTAGTTATACAAATAATACATATATTAAATATGTTTTTAATAATATTGCTTCACTTACCATCTCTAATAATAATCGTTTTGTCATTGAACTTAAATTTATCATATCCATTCAATTTACCCACTCAATATCAAGTAAGCTTGATACTTATAATGTTTAATTAAAATACTACTACTAAAATAACTACCCATAAGTGTCATGTGTATTTTGTTTTAGATCACAGAAAAATCATTTCAATAACAAATAGGTAGTGTATAAGTAAAGATTTCATATAAATATTTTAATTTAATAGTATCAGTAGTATATCAACGTGCACGAAGAAGTTAACTTTAATTCTAAAAATTAAGTACAACTTATATTTACATGTTTTTTAGTTGAACATTGAACTATCCCTATTAACGTAGGTATATAATACATAACATCATGAGAAAATATTACAAAAAATTCCTAAAAATAGCATAATCATTTGATGAGCATTAATCAAATTACAATAATTACAAACTGCATTGTAGTTAGAGAAATGTTGTTTTAAATATTATACTACTTAATTTGATTATCTGAAAAGTTTGCAAAGAATATTTTATTAGCGTTGATATTTACATTTTATAATTTATATCTATAAATAATTATTATTTTTCCAAGTGCGTTTTTCGAAATTGTATATTTTTTTTTAAACAAAAATCATTAATTAATATCGATTAACAATTAATATACGTAACAGGTTAAATATCAAATTATTATTCACATATAATATGTTTGTACATTCTATAAACCAAACAACAATTAAACAATGATACTATTATGAAACAATAAAATAAAATATAAAACATGTACATAGAAAATAACCTACTTCTTTCGATTTATAATATTATATTATGATGTTTTTCTTAAAGACTTCACAAATCACGAAAAGTATTCTTTATAACTTATAGTTATAAATAATTATCTTAACTTATAATGGTTAAAATAAAAATAAATAATTGTCAAAATTACAATATATTTTGTATCAAAGTCTCTACCTAGTTTATCTTATTACAATATAAAGTCAAGTTAGTCACATTAAAGTAATAATAATAAATTGTGAAGAAATAAAATGTCGAGTTTTACCAATGTTCTAAATATGTATATTATGTACTATACCATGCCAACACACGAGTATTATTGTATAATATACACGTAAAATATGTAATGCACGTATTATAATATTATAGCATAATTAATTGTTTAATATTTCGGTATAAAAAAGTATTTATTATAATTTTAGTTTGGCACCAAACTATATGTTTATGTTTCCTTTTGTTGGACACCTAAATAAAAGTTACCACAAAATAATGTGTCAAACAGTTTGACTTCTTTTTATCACTATTCAACAAACTTTTGACAATATTGCAAACGCATATGTGTGTGTGTGTGTGTGTGTTGTATGTCTGTACTTTTAAAATTGTTATATGATTAGTTTCCATCTTTGGAACAATAGTGCTAAAGGATTCAATAAAATTCAACCAATTTTATTTGATTAAGAAAAGTATTCAGATGTCGGATTTCATTCGATTTTATATTATTTACTGTCCTTTTGTTGTTTAAATTTCCCGATCCTTCCATAATAGACGTGGAGTTTTAAAGACATTTATTTTGTTCAGGACTTGAATATTAAAACAACACACAATTAATCAATACGGATTAAAAATATTTCATCTTTTTGTGTAAATAAAAATGCATTGCTGCAATATTATGAATAATAATTTTCAGCCTAAAATTAAATATTTTATTATTTTATATACGTCTGCTGCGTAAGCACAATGCTGCTACTACGCTTTGGCATGCACATGATTTTTATTTAATTTCAATATTATAATTTTATGCTCTCAGTTTGCGTTTTGCAAAATATGCCAAATTGAAAGTAAAATTGTCGATGCTTTGTTGTCGTACCACGTAATGCTATTCACGGGGAAATGTAATAATAAACTGCTATAGTAGGTATACCCCTTAATTCTATAACAATACGCATAATTCAATATTATTATAGATAGGTGCATCACACATCATAATATTATAAGTCAAAAGTGTAATAATTCTGATTAAATAAATTCCATTTACATTTCACATGGAATATAATATTATTATTATTGATATTATTTCAGACTTCGGTGTAATAAATGTATAACATAATAATGTATATTACGACATCTATATACACGTTGCACTCGAAAAATTGTGCGGTATCGTTTTCTTGAGTGATAAGCTAATAATATATGCCTTTTAAAACGACTAGATACCTATCTAAGTATACACATATATATTATATGTATACCTACGAAGGCGGATAATGAAATTAGTGTTAAACCTTTTGAAAGGTCTTATTAAATTGTATGCTCTACTGCACAGCACAGAACAATGCACCGGAATTAAATGCATATTGCCGTCGGGCCGTATTTTGCGGGGGATCTTAAAAAAAAAAAACGAGAAAAACGCGAAAATAAAAGAATTGTTACAGAAACGCCGCTCGAGAGTAGTGGTCGAAATTCCGTCTGACGATAACATACAATTATCTAACTGTCTACATAATACTATATTATTCCAATGGCTAATAAAACCATAAGCCTTAAGTCACAACACCAAACTTTACAAAAGGATACTGTTCTTAGTTTTTTTTAAAGAAACATACTAATTAGTGATTGCTGACTCGTTTCCGATTTTTTCTCCATTATCTAGTGTTTTTTAACCATATTTTAGAATATGGATTAATTAAATGTAAAAAATACATAAAATATCAATAAAATATTTATAAACTACGATTAAATAATAATTAAGTCAAATAATATATAAATATAAAATAATGTATTTATACACATTTTATTTTTTTATTTTTTTTAATTTAAAATATTTACGTACTTAAATTTTATCTACCCTTACAACACTAAAGGCATTATATATTTTATGTTTATCAAAAAAATGTATACATTAACTATCTATTATGTTTATCTAGGTACATTTTGAATTTTATTTCCTATCATTGCTGAGCTAGTACTGCAGCAGTCGAACTACTAGCAATACGTGGCCTTACGATATCGATCTAAACGATATTTTGTTCCGTCCCATTAACCAGGTCTGACGGCATATATACACGCACACGCACACGAAAACACACACACATACATGCACATACACCACCATGCATCGAGGCGAAGACGTATGGGCCATAATACGTTGACTTTTTTCCTCCGTCGCCTCACCGGTGGCAATAACGAACCGAAAACGGCGGAAATAAAAGAGCGAGGCGATTTATGGCCGTGCCTATACGAAAGTGGAAAAACGAAAAATAAAGGCTGAGATAAAAACAAGCGACACTGCGCCACGCCTTCGTCGTCGTCTTAAACGCGAACACGAATACTTAAGTCGAAACAAATCGCAGGTAAACGCCATAGTCATTTTAAACGCACTGTACGGACGCGCGTCGAGTGCGTCTGAAATTAGGAAGATTACAATCGACTGCGGTCGTAAGTGGAACCTTTCTTCGCTCGGTCGGAGCTCATTTTCGTAATACTCGCCCATTTTACGCACATCGCACTTTTGTAGTGTTAAAGAGACGGCTGTGTACGAGCAAGGTAGTCTAATGGTGCCGGAATGACGTGTTAATTATTACAAACAAGAATAAAACGGATGCCAAAATATATATACTACAGTGTACGGTAACGACATTCCGATAAACGATTAGATTTTTGTAATAATGCGATTGGCGTAATGGAAAATATGTTGTCATTCGTCAATCGTCGAGTACGGACAATACACATTAAAAGTATTGGCAGTAACGACAGGCGAATTCGAGAAAAAATAAGACAACCGTGACGGTCAAGGAATACACTTGCTCCCCTCTTCAGATATACAAACAGTACTATACAGCAGAAATCTTTAAATTTTATAAAACGAATAATGAATTCATTTAACATTTTTTTTTTTAAACGATTTTTAGCATTTTTTTTTTTTTTTATGAATTCATATTTAATAATTATTATTATTTGACGATACTAGATACTTATAGTTGCAGAAAAGATCGAGTACGAATGCATAAAATTAATTTTAAAATTTGTGTATAAACAAACAATTAGGGTATGGTTACGATTTTGGTGAATAAATTATCCCCCCTAGTTGTTTACCCATTTATTTCACTGTCTAGTGGTAAAAGCTGTAAGATCCCTCAGTTCCACCCCAAAAGCCGCAAAGTTGTGTTTCCAACATATTATTTTCGTTCAAAACAATCGTAGTTTTCAAACAATAACGTTTATTTTACCATTAAAGTTATACATTTCTGTCTAAAAACTCCTCTCAAATATTTTTCACTAAAAACTTATTCGTGAAGGACTGTTATATTTTCTTTATACGTCATATATCTAGCTTATAATTATTTTTGTAGATAAGCTTGTCGAGTTTAAAACAGTTATCTTTCAAATTGGTTTCTGAAACATTCTACTAGATTATCTATATTCATTAAACATTTTAAAATTTACTTGGGTAATACAATCAATTAATAGTTTATTCTAAATATAAAATCACATAATACTAAGACTGAGTTGAATACATTCTATAATGGTTTGGGTATATTTTATTACTGAATTAATTAATAAATACTTTTTGTTACTTTATTATTAATTAATACGATGTTTTATCATTTTATTTTTACCTACGAAATCACTTCTCGTGTACGTTATATAGAAAACCATGAGCTCAGAGAGATTTGATAAAATTCAAAAATTATACGTACATAAAATAATTTCTGAAGTATAAACGCGATAGGATATTTTAAATTGTTGGCTTATAACTAGATTGTCGAAACAAAAAAATGTTGTTGGAATGAGTTCCATCGACAGCTGGTCTTATCTAATAAATTCAATTCGATTCATAAAAAATACAATATTATACGACATTATCGTGAAAATATGTATATTATATTATAATATGCAAAAATTAGTATATATGTGTAAACCAGAATACTTAAAACAATTCATCTGACGTGTTCAATTGAAAAACGCAATGGCAATTATAACGTTATGACGTTCATTGTGCACAACTGCATAATTAAATTTTCAAAATACTCCTTTTACTACTAATTAAGATATCCGCTCAAATTAATAAATATTTAACTGGTGCTGCAATAAATGGGGGATCGTGTATAGCGTTTAAAACGCTTGTTTTCTTGAAGGCATTTATGAAAATAATAATAATATTACTCATTTATTCGAATATATTTAAACTTTGTATGCAGAATGAGAAAAATGAAAATACAAAACCAGACGGCAATAGAACGACAGACGAGATAGAATAAGAATTTCTCATTATTGCGTTGACTGCTGTAAATTAAATACCTACGCTGATGAAATATTTGAACAACCGGCCTGTATCACGTCAATTTAATACAAATAATACGTATAAATAATACAATAATTGTTATTTACTATAATATAAGGTATACGTGGTATCGAGAATATTATAATTCGATAACAAGACGGTAAGGTAATCTCGTAAATGGTATTTGAATACGACATTGTTCGAAATACTTATTAACCTACTCGGTACTACTTTCTGTTTGGGTTTTACAATATTATAGTAAATAATTTATTATTATACGAAGTGAATAGATTTGTAAGCGACTCGGAAGTGCGCACAGCGAATGCGTCTTGTGCAGATATTCCCGTGGGTGATCGCGTGCCTGTGTAATATATTATAATAATTAATATCAAACAAATACATGAATATAAATTAAACAAATCGTAAAATGATATTCGATTTGAAAATCCTCTTTCAGTGCAGTGCGGATGACGTCGGGTATTCAGACAAAACGATTTTTTTTTTATTGCTATTACGGTACATGGCCGTTGACTTTTTTCATATGGCTTTTACGTAAAGCTCTGTTTCATTTTTATTTTTATTTTTATTTATTTATTTATTTATTTTTATTTTTATTTTTTTTTTTTTTTTGAGTACATTATTTTTTATCGTTATTGCGTTTTACCGCAAAAGTTCCGCCATATACTTAGACGTGCGTAGAACTTCGGGATAAGAAAAGCCTGCAATGGAGGATCACGAGATATAAGTACCCAAACTCGATTATAGTATTATATTATATGATAGTAATAATTTATTTTAGTTTTATTTTTAACGAATTTCAATATTTATAAGCTCTGCAATATTAAATTTATAATAACTTATATTAATAAGTAAAATAATACGATACTAAATTCTTCGTAAACACGTTGCTGTTTTCCATAATGCCTATTAATATTTGCAACCGTTAATCGTTATTTTATTATTTTACGGCATAATATTACGTTTTTATTATATAATAGCATACCATCTTGATTTTTCTAATAAAAGTTGCTGCCGAATATGCGATGTGTATTGAATTATAATTTATTATCTACCATCAATATTATCATTATTTGTTTTTATTAATAATAATACGCCTTTAATGATATATTATAATATTATATTACCGAACAATCAACTCAACCTGCCTGTTTGACTATTTTGATTGTTGACTGATAAACAGGCGAAACGTATGTCGACTAGGTATACATATATATATATATTTTAAGAAACTCAGATAAATCATAATTCGGCACTTGGTTTGTTTGCATATTTTTAGTTCGCAATACGCAGCAATAAGTACCTGCAATTTTACGGCATTAAAGGTAAATATAAATTAAACGATTATAATATAACGGTGTCGGTCAAACGTGAAAACGATAACAATATTAATATGTACGAAAAGTGTTTATTCAGTGAGTTGCCTTTGTTGTCATTTTGTTACCACCAGTGTTATTATACGCGACACGAGCTTCCAATCAAACAGTCGTGAAACCCGGGAACGGTCAATTAGGTACTTTATAACATTATAAACGGACGTGTACAGTGTAATCGACCGGGTTTTGGCGGAGAGGATAACGGACTAATTATTACACGACACGCACATGTCGTGCAATATAAGAGTCTGTGCGTACACAATATGATATCGTTGATGTGCGTAATGTGCGCATAATTTATGATATTATATTACATAACGACAACATCGAAACATCGCCCGTTATAGTACGACATTAATATTTACATAGTTAGTTTATATAATTATAACTAAGTAGTTACGATGTTATTGATATTATATTATTCAGTGGCGTATTTACGGGGGTGGTTTCCAGGTTCATCCCCCCCTCCCCTCCAAACAAAAAAAAAATTTATTTATTAATGTTGAATAAATATTTTATTATGGGTTTTCTAATAATTTAACGATGTAGATAGACCGTTTATATAACTATCTAAGGCAGTTGGGTTATTTTGGTATGGAGTATCGCTGCATTGTCTTAATTCCAATTTGTATTACCCAGATAGGTTTTAAAAATATATATATATATACATTGAAAATACTCCACTGATTATATTCGCACTGTGACGAGTCGATACCACTGGTGGATCGAATAATAATATTCGGATAGTGTTTGCCACAGTCCACTCTCATTTTTGTTTTTTTAGAATACTATTAAATCGTAAACGGACTTGTGTTTGTCTGCAATGTGCATTGCATATCATAACGTGTTCTTAGCTAACTTATATTCGTGTTCGATTTATTGTTTTAGTTCTCGTACTGACCAATTGACCGAGAAAAATGATATTGTCAAAAATAACGATTTTCAAGGGGTTTTGTATAGGCAATACTTACACTTCAATCAATATTTTTTCGCTAACATAAACGTTCAACTTTCACCAACGTCACATAGTCTACAATAGTATTTACTAAAACAACACTTTTTAAAAACTTAATACTAATTAGTAATTATCAAAGATAATATACAAAAACTGACATAGCAACTACCAATAAATAAATTATCTTAATTCTTACGTAAGTATTTTGACTACCTACTGAGTAGTTATTTGATGAGATTTTCACGAATTACGGAGTCTGGTTTTGTTGTGCCCGTTCCTCGGTTCAATATTTTCACAAAACCAATGATAAGGTTTCTCTTGGCTGATGATAAGGTGTGGCCGACCACTTAAAATTCAAGTAAATAGTACAGATATTGAATAAATAAAATATTTTGATATAACTGTTGATTCCATAACATTTAACGTTCACTATAACTTTACTCATTGTCGTCTTAACTCTTAAGTACATCAACAACTTGTGCCTTGACATTAATAAACGTTTAATAGCTACTTTGAATTTTTTAAAACAAATGTCACTTCATTGGTGCATAATCTCATGTCCCAACTAATAACAATGTAAACACAACTAAAATACTATCTATTATTTTATCATATCCATTATCTAATAAAATGTTTATTACACATTGCAATATACCTTAATACGTACAGTATCATCAGCGAATGATGCAATTTATTAATAATTTAAAGATATATCATTTTTTCCGCCATCCCACGTTATAAATTCATATACTGTAAAAAGTTACTTTGCAAACGTTCACATAGAACGTACACAATAATTATTATGGCTGAATACTCTACCAGAAGATTAATAATTTAACTTGTTATAGCAATTTGCAGCCACTTCGTAATATTAAAACTATAATAACATTAACTTGTATCAAAAAAAAAAAAAACTCAACAATTAATTCACCATTAGTGAAAAAAAAAACCAAAAAGAAATATAAGAACAACGTTTATTATTGTTTTAGACATTTATTAATCAAGAAAAATACCTTATTATTTTCGGTTTCGCCGATAGTATTTTTTAATCACGAATTATGAGTAAAACCAATTTCAAAAACTACTTTCATAATGAAAGCATATGTATCCAATGAAAAATAATTCGTGTTTTTAAAACCAATATTGACCCTTAAACATAAAAGGTGCCACATGGGAATTCTAAATACCAAAACAAAAATTTGATCAAACACATTTAATTTAAAATATTTATAATTGAAAAAGACTGATTTTATCACCCTATTTGTTCAAATAAAGTTTTTACTTTTATATCGATGATATTATATACGTATATATACGTATTAGCGAAGTATTTAATTACTAAAAACAAAAATATTTTACTTTATTCATTTCGAGGTATTTTATAATAATTTTATTATACTTTTTTATTTCCTAAATATTTGTAGAGTAAAAAAAAACTTTTCACTTTTGTTGATTTATTTATACTGAAAATATTAAATATTTAATTTACACTCTTTACTGTAAGTGTTTAAAATATTGATTATCTTTAATTTATAACACCTTACACTTAAGTGTAGTTTTAGTATTTAACAATATAATCGGTTAAAGGATAGAATAACAAATATTATGTATTAGCAGCCTAAATAATATGGATGTTATGTGTACTCAAATACATATTTTAAATATTATATTAATTTCAAATAATACAAACTAAAATATGTATAATCAAATTTAATTTAAAATATTATTTTAATTATTTAACATTAATGATTAATAAAATAAAATTAAACTTAACGCATATATGTTCAAAATAATACGATGATTTTTTTATGGTCGTTTTAATAACACGTATATTTACAGTCTGGTATACATAAATAAACAATAATTAATATAGATTGCAAAAAAATCAGAAAATATGCTTGAACACCCAAAGAAAAGGCCATTCACCAATAGAATTCACTTCAGAATTTGACAAAACTATTTAAGCACTTAACCACAGTAAACATTATTTATAACAGACTCTTATTTATATTCACACACAGGCCCACGAATATCATGTAAAATCTTGTAAACAATAATACCTACCTATATTATTTATGACGTACAAAAACAGTAATCATAGTTAAAAAATTAATAGTTACTTTCTAATTTTTATTTATTCTCATAAATATGAGTTATTGATAGCAATCATATTGTGATATATCATGTACACTATGCATACTATATTTTATAATTTTATTTTTTGTAAAAACCTCTAAACCAAATTCTTATGTTTTGTAATATAATATGAGTAATACGCAAAGAGTAAAGATCCACCAAATAAGAATTTTGTCCTAAATGGATGAGCAATATTAAAATAATAAGCCATATACTTTTAAGGTACATCTGCCTATAGTTATACTAATATATTTTATAATTAGCTATATATATATATATATATATATAAATTAATGTTTGTTTCTCTGTCCTTTATGTATTTCCAAACCCTTCAACTAATTGTGATTAAATTTGGTACAGAGATAGATTAAACGTCTGGGAAGAAAATAGTCTAATTTAAAGAGGCAGAGGTACAACCCTGGATAGGTTAGATAGTGGAATATAATTTGATGTATAATTAATACATTGATAGATCTACGGTTTGTAGATATGAAGTCATATTATAAAATGTTTTATTCATATTTTTATTATTTAAAAATTTTTAATCATAGAAACTTGAAATATTCTATTAATACTTACATAATAAATTTGTATACACCACAAATTTTTCAAAATATTATATAGACTAATTTCAAACTATTTATAGCCATTTCCTTTTTTTTTTTTTTTTGACCTTAGAATCTATAAAAAAAAATGTTTTGGCTCCATCAGAAGGCTAAAAATGTAATGTAACTATATAATATGTACCTATCACCTATGTACCTATTTATTGACGCAACTGGAATAAATCAGCGTATAGTATAAATTTTTAGATAACAGCTTTGTTTTATAGAGTCCGTAAAATTTTAAGAACATAACTACAACTTCTTATGAGTCAATTTTTTTTTATATATCTACCAACATTTGATGCTTACCTCCATGACCAATATTAAAATGTACTTCATTTATTATATTATATAATTCATCATTTTTCACGTAATATAATAAAGTAGTCCTACCTTTTTCGAGGGGTGCTATAACTTTCTCTCCTCCTACGAAATTAATAATTTCAAATTTATTCAAATGACGAGATTTATTGCTGCCTTTCAATTAATTAATTATATTTAAATATTTTTCATTTAACAAATAAGATGAATTATCTTCTCTTTTTTCAGACAACAATTTTTCAAATAGATTATATAATTCTGTTTTTGTTTCCATTTTATTTAAAATTAAATTTAAAACACTTAATATTGTATTAGCAATTGCTATGTGTGAAAACTGAAACAGACTAACAACAGATCGAAACGCGACGTCGTATTATAGGTATACAATTATAAAAAAAAATGTCGTAAAATTAAGATAAATATTAAGCTCATATATTATATTGTTTATTTAACGGTAAGATAACTGACTAACTAGGTTATAAATTAAGATAATATATTATTAATATTATTAGCCGGGGTCAGCAACCCGTGCCCTGTTTTTAAATTTTATGCCCGCGGTTACAATTTATTTAAATTTAAAAATCACTTTAATTTATTAGTATTTTTATATTTTTAATTTTTTTATTATTATTATATATTGTTATTATTGAAATTGTGTTAACATAATACTATATACCACATTAAATAAATATATTAAACAGTGGCGAAACTTAAATAAATTAAATTCAATATAACTATATAAACTTTGTTTAATATTTAAATTGTAATAATACAATAAGGTGTATGGACCCATAAATTTATTTTTTGGCCATTGACACCAAAAAAGTTGCTGACCGCACTATATAATGCTAACAAAAACTCTATAGCCTATTTAATACATAACTTTTAACATTATCCAATATTAACTGACTAAGGTTAACATTATCAACATAATGAATAACATTATAACATATAGAATTATAAATCTTCGTATAAACCAAACCCCGTAATAAACACGTTGATAAGAAATGACACAGTGCTAATTAGCACCTATTCAAGTTAAGGTAAATTGGTAATGTAATAACCACGTTTTTGCTTAAATAATAAGAATGTTAAAATTACTATTATTATATTGCTATTATTTTTTTAACCAGACGAAATAATTTCGTAATTGACTTGATATTTTTTTTAGATATTTTGGTTCCAGTATAAATATTACTTGCTAAAAAATATTTTATTACATTTTAACTTATACATTGGGATTTTTTATCAAATTAAAAAGAATTTATATTACATGGACCTACCAATATACATGTTCTATGATTTGAGTTGAAATGGTTTACACCAAAGATTCTTAACCTTTTCTGGTCCATGGACCCCTTTGAAGTATAAAATATATTCACGGAGCTCAACACCAAAATATATAAATAAATCCAAATTTAATTTTTATTATTTTTTTTATGAAAAATCTAATACCATAATACTACTTATAACTAAATCTATAATAAATTTTAAATAAAAAAAACATTGTTATTTTCTAAATTGCAGAATGCTGCCATGACATTATTATTGTTATCTTAAAAACAACATCAAAACTAATTTATTTTTGGATTATTTAAAAAAATTCCACAGCCACTCCGTGGACCCTCGAGTAACCATTTACGGACCCCCAAGGGGTCCATAGACCCTTCGTTAAGAACATATGGTTTACACCCAATAAGAAATTTAGATATCCATCGCTCTACAGTAAAATACGTTTCTAGTGTAGTGCTTATCACAACTGCTCGATAGTGTGACTTATCTAGATGAAAATTTCATTATCTATTATCTTCAGCCAGATATCAATATATCTATATATTTTTTTATACATATGTATCTTTTAACATTTTTGTATATTATACATATTTACATTTTTGTACAAAATTAAAAACCATAACAGTACCTATACTGTAACAGATGGTACATAGTTCAAATTTAAAGCATTCACAAAGTATAAAATATATCCTGTATCTTGATAGTCAGTAAATAAATGGTCGTTAACTATTGTGTTATTTCCGTTTATTATTTATTTCAATCTTACTGTAGGTTATTATTTATTAGTTATTTCTGACCACGGCGACAGAAAAAAATGATGATTTACATAATTACTATTATTATAATACAGATTTTATATTTCTGCGTATACCAATTGTACATTACCAACTAAATTATTCAATCCATGCAAAAATAATAATATAAACACGTTATAGGATAAAGTACAAATCAATTTTTGTTTCTTCAATAATATCAAACATACAATATTAATTTCTATACATCTTTTATTGTAACGTTTAACTACTGTACAATAGGAAATCCGAGATCATTCAATTGACTTTAAAGGTTTAAAATACTCACAATATATTTCGAGCATTATTTTTGTACTATCTAATTTATTATATCTTTGATACTCAACAATTTAATTATTGTACAATGTTCTTAGGGAGGGACGTAAAAAAATTAAGGCACACTCACTAGGGAAAAATGTACTATTCTATTTTCCTCACTAACATTTCTCCGTGGTTTAAATGCTTTAAAATGTTTTAACTTTTTTACACTTTATAAAATCTTTAAATATAAATGCAATATTATATTATTATACTCTTACACAATATAATAGAATCAATCATTTAAATACAAATCATATTTAATTTTTTTTTCTTTTTTATAAAATTTTCAAATGTATAGTTTTACGTTTTACAACATTTTATATTTTCCATATCGATCGAGCTGTTTTAATGTATAAAGCTCAACTTAAAACTGAAATTAATAAAACAATAAGCATAAAGTTGATATATTAAGTTAATTTATTACGACCAAATATGATCGTTTCAAAGTAATAATCTCTGTCTTAGTACCTATACGAATACTGTTTATAAAATTAAAATATTAAGCACACACTCCAAAGTAATTAACAACTCTTTAATTAGAGGTGAGTTTTTTTTTTTTTTTATGTAGTTAAACATCACATTAACAAATCAATAATACTGAACTAAATGTTCATCTTATATCCCAAGAGTACAATTAGCCTAAATAATTTATACTAAGGGGAGTATTAGGTAAGGCAATTTGTAACCGGGAATAATAACTCTCAGTTACTTTTACTCCCTATAGTCATATTATATCCTCGAATATTAATAGTCAAGGACAAAAATTTTCAGTGATATTAGTACCCAAGGGCTATTCCGAAAAAGGAAAATTATGGTAACTATCAAATATTCTAGAGTATTTGTATATTTCTAATAATAATTTGACGTATTGTTAAATATTTTCGGTAGTATTTTGTGAATTATTCATCATACCAATATAGTAGAAATGTATATTATGTTTAGATTAAAATATAATCTATTGTTATGGATATTGGATAATATTAATTTTACAATTATATCAAAGACTAAGTATGTTCAAAATAACTGATTAAAACTCATAGATTTTAATTTAATAATTAATAATGTACCTCTGAAAATATAGGGATCACATATTTCTTTATTTAAGTTTTGCTGTTTTTTTTTCATGCTTTTAGCTATTGATTTATAATAATATTTAAAATACCTACTTACTAAAAACTTGTTTTAATATAACTATTATAAAATATTTCAAAAGCTCGATAATTTATTTATTTGAAACAAGTATATATTTTCATAGTATAAAATAATTTATAAAAAAGGGTGCAGTTAAAATCATTTAAATTTTTCACACCATTTAATAATATGTATACAGTTATAATATCTAAATTCTATCATGTTAATAAGACATAGATAACAGTATAATGTAATCATTGTAATACATTTCTATTAAAATGAATATACCTACCCGATGACTGAAATTGCACTGTAATATATACTTGTATACACCTATACAATCTCAATTATAAACAAATTACTGTGTCGATTAATATTTTTAATATTTTTTTTTAAAACCTCGTTAAAACGATGAAATAATAATAATATTAATTGTACAATTTCATCATTAAAGTACTAATATTTAGCTTTATGTTTCTGTTTGCGCGTTATTTATTTTATTTTATTTTTATTAATTATTGAAATTAAACGTGCATGACTCTATACACAAACATTAACTTTAATAAATAGTATGTACTGAAGACGAAATAAATCGGTATAAATAACACAAAATATATATTGTTATTAAATAGTTTACATTTTCATACATAATTTTTATATACAGTATTTCAATAGACATTAATACATTATATACTAATAATTAATAAAAACGTTAATGCAAATACAAAACATTAACTTATTATATAATGCTTAAAGTGGATAATTAAATTAATGATTTTAAATTTAAAAAGTATATAATAAAAAAGTAAATTACTTTGAATATTTCAAGTGATGTACAAGGTCGAGAATATTTCTGTTGATTTAAAAAATAATGTAGTATGGTATTTTTACATTAAGAATATTATTATAATAATAATGATAACAATAATAAATGGTCTATGGCACTTCGTAGTGGCTATCGTGCTAAACGTTATTATATAATATATAAATAGTATATATATTATTTGCCCAATAAAATTAAGTATACCCTTTATATACCTATATATATTAATAATTTAATACTCCAATTTTTTTTTTTTTTTTTGATAATCAAAAAGAATTCATTTAATTTATTATCAAAAATACACATCCAGTTGCATTCAAAACACGAAGTAATTTCGTGAATAATTTTCATATCCAAAATGGCTTTCTGTACTATTTTTATTGTGTTACAATTCGCATTTATAACTGTCGTACCATACACTAACAAGTATACTCTCACTTTTTAGATTAAAATATTCGTCGTTCACGATTTAAAACAAAATAAGGCACGATGTTTTTATTTCGAGTTCGTGATAAGCTAGTCGTGAATAAATCTGTGCTTGGTAACTACGTCGTCAATATAAATTAATAATAGAGCGATTACCCTGTCAAGATAATATTAAAGTATTTAAACAAAATTATTATGGAACGTTTTCGTATATGAATGTTCATACTGATGCAAGTACAATACTTTTATGCGATACGGTATTCTGATTAAATTACGATTTGTATGAAGGCGAGCACTTTCTTACGTATTATTAGTTATTTTATTACAGTAGTCAAATTGAATGCAACCAAAGGTTGGCGAATTGGAACTGTCAAACATAATAATAGTAGGATTACTTTTAAACTATATAAATATATATAAATTATATTTAATAATGTATTGTATATGTATATACTAAATACATATATAAATCTATTATACTAAAATAATTATTTTCCTGTACTCGACAACGAATCGGTTGAGCTTTCATCAGTCTTGGGAGTCGATTGTTGTGAATAAGCCTGCGATACAGCTTGAGGTGATGAGTCACTGTATACATAATTCACTTTAGGTGACTTGTATGAAACGAAGTTTCCATTCGACACTTCGTTCACACTCAAATGATTTATTTCATTAGGAAGTGTTTCCGTGCCTTGAGTAGACTGTCCTTTTCCGTCTCTCGTGCTATAAAATAGAGCCATTTCTTGTTTTTTATTTATAGAATTTTCTGGCCACTCAGTACTAGTGTTGACTGCTGCCGTTGTGATTTGTCGTACTTCTGATCCTTGTGGTTGATTATCGTATGAATTATCTGATTTCTGTTGGTTTTCTATGGCTGACAAAATATCTTGAAGTAATCCATTAGAAAGTACCTGATCATGAGCGACGTTTTCGCCACCTCCTTGACCTGGTTGGATTTGCAGCATGTAGTTGCCATTAGATCCTTGTACAGGATACTCTTGTATACCATTTATGTCAACAGATTTTGAACCAACAACGGATGATCCTTCTAAACCTAATGATTTAACTATATCGTTAACATCCACTCCATCTGGTTGCTGTTGATAATTATTATTAACTGATTGCTGTGAGTTATTCTCTGCGTCTCTCGGTTGTGGGTTGCTTTTATTTTCTTCAATCTGTTGATTTAAGTCAAATGCTTGTTGTGGAGTTCCATAGTTGTCAACATTTGATAATAAAAGTTGATTTGGCTGAGCATAACTGTTAGGTTCTTGATTTGCATTATTCACTGAAACTGTTTGTGTTATATGCTGATAAGATTCAGGAGCTGGTAAAGTGTACGATGTAGATAATCCTTGATTGTATAGACCATTATTTGGTGTATCTTGAGTAACAGGAATATTATACTGTTGTTGATCTTGTGAAACTATTGGACTATGCTCTATACCTGAGTTACTGTTAGAACTACTATAACCTGTAGAACTTGATGGAGCAGCATATGCATCATTTCCAGTTGCTGATACTTCTGAAACTGGAGGAGGTATATATGGTTCGCCTTGGAAACTATTATACTGTGTTGATTCTACAAGACCCGGTGGAACTGGTGCCCTATTTTTTACTGGATTTTTTGGCTGAAGATTTGGCCCAGGTATTTGTCTTCCAGATGCTTGTCCGTAGGTTAATCCATACTGAGAATCAGCAGGCTTTTGTGACGCTAAATCTGGCGGGGGTGTACCACAGCATATAGCTATGGGTGTTCCGAAAGTTCCTTCTGGCGGAAGACCATTGTATGAAGACGCTGACGGTGAGGCATATTGTATTTGCAATGAATTATCAATAAAACCTAGAGAAGGAATTCCATATGTTTCCTTAGATGGGGCACCATATGATTCACTTGGTGGCACACCATATGAATCTTTTGGTGGTGAAGGATTATATGCAGGCTTAGAAGGTGAGCCATAGGACTCCTTGGGTGGCCCAAACGATTCAGTTGATGGTTGGCCGTATGATTCTTTAGGTGGTCCAAATGATCCAATTGATGGTAGCCCATAAGATTCCTTCGGTGGGCCAAATGATCCAGATGATGGTAGACCATATGATTCTTTAGGTGGGCCATAAGAATCTTTTGGAGGGGGTCCATATGATCCACTTGGTGGTGGTCCATAAGATCCACTTGGTTTAGATCCATAAGAACCTTTGGTAGGTGGTCCATACGATCCAGTTGGAGGTGGTCCATACGATCCAGTTGGAGGCGGCCCGTATGATCCACTTGGTGGTGGTCCGTGTGATTCTTTTGAAGGTGGGTTGTATGAAGGTTTAGAAGGAATTCCATAAGATCCACTTGGAGGTGGTCCATATGATCCACTTGGTGGTGGTCCATACGAATCTTTTGGAGGTGGACCATATGAATCTTTTGGAGGGGGTCCATATGAATCTTTTGGAGGGGGTCCGTA
>VUJU01002421.1:0-20180 GCA_009835225.1 Aphis craccivora
TGATAATTTGCAAAATGATTATCAGCTGCCGGCTACTATATCTAGGTACACGAACGGAATGGTACACCATTATAATTTTTTCACTCTATAAATAAAAAAACACACTCCGGATAATATTGTGACGTGCTAACTTAGCTAGATTTTTGTGTTAGTACTCTAATGATAGATTTACAGCCGTAGTATAGCTGGGCCCATTTATTTTTAGTAGGTATATAGACTTTCATCAGACGTGTCCGATCCGGGTTCTAGTGTTACATCCCCCGGACGTATACGGCTACCAGTGCCAATATCATTATTATTATTTATTATTGTTAATACTATTTATTTTTATTTATTACCTGTCTACTTTCAAAGTTTTCAAACGCCGCCAATGGTTGACATCAAATGCGAAATAGCGGAGACTGTATTAATTAAAGGTTATATATATATTAGGTTACAAAATTGCAATAATACCTACTATGGTCATTATTATATTATGGTTGTAATGGAATTTAACATTTAACAACTTTATTATCACTTGCCAGGTATCTGCGTATAAATGCGCCCGTTAAGTTACTTCAAGGCGCTATTATACGCTTTTGGTATAATCGGCAAAATTTGATATAATATTATAATAGGTATATAAGCCAAATAGTATTACTTTCATCAAACTTATCTCTAGTACAATAATACATTTTTTTTCTAGAGTAATAACTTATTAAAATTCAATGGTTTTGATGTATTAAATTAAAAAGTATAAAGTGATATAAAGGTTACTTGTATTTACTTATTGATTGTAAATTTTAATTTGATTTAATTTGTTTAAATTTTAAATTTTAAAGTATGCGTGTTGTAGACCAACTAAAAATTCTTATATTTCAATCTTATGTAGGCCCTGGGGCCCCTACAACCCTAAATCCGGCCTTGATTTATACGTATATACAAATGTACAACAATAAGATAGGTAATCATATAAATATAATAAATATTAATAATTCAATTACCTATCTCAGAAAACTAAAAATTCAAAAAAAATCTCTAAATTTAATTCAAAAATTATCACGACACAACAAATAATATTTATTAATTATAAATGTAAAACTAAAAAAACCTTAAACGTATGTATACCTATATTAAATATAATTATTAATTATTATTGCATACGATTAAGTATAGACAAATTATTTTATAACTATTTAGATAGTTACTTAACCAAGTACTTTGTATTTATTGATTTTAAATTTCCATTTTTGGTATGGTAAATGTTCTGAAAGTTATGATGAACTATCTGGCTAATAATAATATATAAAAACCACTTGAGACGAACAAATTATGTAACTATTGACAAAGTTATCAAAAACAATTCTGTCGGTGTTAGGATCCCAAATGCAACGAGTTTGCAAGTTTAATGACTGCGAATGGAATTTACTGATAAACGTTTGTACCATATATTTATATCTGCCATCTTCTCGAATCGATTGGTATACGGCTTTTACGCCTTCGTTGATTGCTACAGAAATTTCGTTACACGCGATTTTCGGGTCAAGATCGTCCCAAGTTTTTCCTTGCAATGTTTCATAATGGACATCATGTATGACTTTTTTTATCAACAATAAATTAATTGTTTCGTTGAATCTCGGCTTTAACCGAAATCCCATCAACGACTCTAACGACTCCTCAGTGAGATGATTACTGTTAACCAACAAATTATCATCGTGTGTTGTCTCTTGGTCCTTAGGCATTTTATAAGACCACTTTTTTTATTATTCAGAATACCTACACAACAAAATATAAACATGAAAATATCGATTGAATATTCAAGTTTAATATTATCGCAGTCGCAATAATAAAGATCACTTTAACTAATAGGATTTTCCTATTTAGAGCTAATTGTCTAACAAAACCGTAGAATTTTACCACTGTATAAGTTAAAACAATGATAAAATAACACTATATTAATTATTAAATGTGATTAGCAAAAGGTTAGAGATTTGAACCATAGACGTGTTATAATTATAAATCAGTTTTTAATGTTCTAAAAGCTATGGAAAAATATTCAAAAAAAATATATATTAACTACAATAATGTTCTAGAAAATAACAATACATTTTTTGAAATTTTTAATGGATACGTCTGCAGTAAAGTGGTTTATTCAGCGTTGCCTAACAAAAATATCATTTTTGAGGCTAAATTACTCATTATAAACATACACAAATTCATGATTAAATTAATGTTAAATTCTACATTTGTATATTGAAATACTGGACGGACTACAGCACCTATTAATCGTATTGTAGTCTATCGATCGATAAAGACGTTGTTAACGTATGTTGGTTTACGTAGGTACCAAAATTAGCATTATAACGGTTGATAAATGATAAATGGTCGGAACTAAGTCGCTTGGACTTACATTTTGAATTACGTTTTAATTTACCCCCCAAAAAAAATCATATAATGTACAAACAAACATTAGGTTAACGTTTAAGCTTTCAATGATTTCATGTATGAAGTACATTTTGTACTTGAAAAGCGTTTTCTAGGACTTTTAAAAAAATATCGCTTTTTATACTCAAATCCAGGCCAAAGTTATAATATAAAGCGATTTTTAATATTTGTTTTTTTCAACTGAAATTTGGAAATATAGTATTTATTTTTTATTTTTTTATTTGTCATACCCTATATTATATAGCAATTTAATGTAATGTTTTTAGAATATTAAAAACCGCTTTAATAAAATTAACTTCTCGTTAACAACAGGGTGTTGCAGCGATCAGTATTTAACGTAGGTATTAATTATTTTCTCTCGCAGACCCAGGCGGCCAGGCTTTTAATACCTATAGATATAATGCACTCACATACAATGATTCTTGAGTATATTGTAATTATTATAAAAGATAATATTGTTGAATTTTATACATGGGTATTTAGACACAATATATTTTTGTATTAAGTAATTTTACTCAAAAACAAAGTATTTTATTTATGTTAGGTAGGTAGGTAATTAAATTTTTAATTTTTTGCATCAAAATTTACTTAACCTACCTAATGTACTAATGTAGTAATGTTTAATATCTATAAAATAATGATTTATTTTTTTAGTTTCTACCTTTTTTTACTCACTGTATTATTTTAAACACCAACTACTGTTTGCTTATCATAGGTAATCATTGTACAAAATAAATTGAAAATAATGTAGATACCTTATAGAGATATCTGGAGTTAATTTTTCTGTTTTGAAGCTCATTTAATTTTTATTAGACAAGTTCAACCGGCTTCGTTTGAATGAACTAATTATTAAATCACGTAGGTGACAACAATTATTTTTAAACCAATCAACTAAAATATTTGTTAATGTATCTCTATGGCTACGACATTTATACATTCTGAGGGGCGAATCAACAAATTTTAACGCCGCACATAATAATAAAATACGACCATTTTCACTGAGATAACCAGTGGCGAAAACGAGTGTGGGCTTGCTCACTTATCATAATGTATTACAGTTATATTTAATTTATATAGTTAATAAATAATACACAAATTTATATGTATTTTAAATAAATAAAAATTAAAAAAACTATCATAAACTCGTACACGTAAATTATTTACATTCTCTGCTATAATCGATCAGCGGGTCTCGGAATAACTTGTTGACTTTAATTACAATTTACAGTTTTGATTGAAAGATTTTTATAAAGTAACTTTTATTTTTTAATTATGATGTGTACATCTTGTAATTATTTATTTTTAGATTCCGAACGGAGTGATTGATATTACAATGATGTGTGTGTATTTTTTTTCTGTCTATGTATACCATAACTTGTCGAAATAAATAATAATGCTTCAATATAAAACTTCGGGAATGGTTTCCGGTGGTAAATTGAATATAGTTGGTGTATAATAGAAGTTAAAAGTAAGAAGTTTCCTTTAGAAGTAGTTTCCTATATTTAGAAGTTTTCAAAAGCATCAATAAGAAAAACCACAAAAAAGTGACGGAAAAACGGAAAATTTTACTCGAATCTAGTTTTGTATAAAATCAGTTTTATAATAGTAGTAACTTAAAAACGAACCACTGTAAAGTGTAAATACTTGAAATGTGTACCTAATGTTTATATTAGCGTTATTTAAACAATGGTACATTTTCAAAGTATTTTCTTTGTTTTTGAGCTATAATAAAAGCTAGGTATTGAAATTTTCGATTTTTCTAAATATTTTTTTTTAAATGTCGATAGGTAACATTTTTTTGGAAAACTTGAAAATTTAATACAAAGTTTCTTATAACTTATAAGTTATTATTTATTTTATTTTTATTTTTATTTATCCTTCAAGAAGATAATGGGCCCCACTGAACATATTCGTGTGGGGGCCATGAGTTCACAATTTGAAATATAAATTCATTAAATAGTTTATACAAATTAAATAATTAAAAATTTGCATATAACTATAATATTAATATAAGTAAATATATGTTTTCTCTTCATTGCTTATATTATATAATAATATTATGTAAAAAATTGTGTAGTTAAATAATATAATATAATATGATAATATAAAACAAAAATTAACAATAGTTACTAAAGTCATACTACTAATATGATAAATTACGAAGTAATTCTATACATTTGTTAAGAGTATTTCTATATTTTGTTCTTGTAATAACCAGAGTGTAATTTTTTTAAGAATCTTAAAAGAGTTGCTCTGTTTAGTTTCTAATGGTAGTATATTGTAAATTTTTGGATCAATATATAAGTATGTGGATTGTGTTAATTTTTTGTGCATAGTTGGTACTTTAATATTAGATATTTATCTAATATTATGTGTTTTATGTCCGGGTTCAGTTTTAAAAGTAAGTTTATTTTTTATTATATAAATTACCGACGCTTTATAAAATAATTTTTTTATTGGTAGTACATTCATGTCAAAGTATGAATATTTTGTGTGGTATCTTGAGTCTTTTTTTAGGATAATTTTTAGTATTATAATATGTAGTTATATTGTAGTTAGTTAAAAAAAAAATCAAAAACCGTTAGTCACAATTTTTTTTATAAGCGCTTAAAGTTCAAATGTTTACAAAATATGTCAAAATTGCGAAAATTTGCAAGTAATTTTATAGTTGAAAATTCATAAAATATTTAGTATTTATATCTAAGTTTAAAAAATCCAACACTAAGTTTTCCATAAGTTTTCCTTAGCAATAGAAAAAATCGTCATTTATAGGAAAAAATGTTATGAACATCTAAATTTCAAATTTTTACAAAATTGAGTAATGATAATGATTTTAAATACTTATTTGTTAATATTTAATATTTTAGTTTGTACATACTTGAAAATTTCACCAGCTATTTAGATTAGCATTTACATAATTTAATTTTCAAATATTTTGCTTATTTTATAGTTAAGGCATTTATAGACATTTGAAACATTCGTTTTTGTTTAGTTTTTTTTTATAAATATCAATAATAATTATAATATAAATTTTAGGCTAAGTCAAAAAACATGTAATTTAATACAAAGTTCCTCACGAGGTAGTTTTATATTGATTCAAAAATTATAAGAATACATTCCCATAATATTTTTTTTTTAGGATACATTTTTTATAAGTTTTAAGTTATCAAAATATTATACGTTCAAATACTATTCAAAATTATGTTTTTATCGAATTTAATAACATTTTTTTTAAGGCATTAGGTCGTATTTTTAGGACATTTTTCTTATTTTTTAAGACATTAAATTCCGTTCCCTAATAATGATACCTATCGGCTATCATTGCATCCAAATTTAACACACTCATTGTAGTGACCTATTCTATACCCGAGATCCACTTAGTAGCTACTATACAATAGTGTGTTACTCACTTGATAGTTGATTACCCTTTTCTTTTTACCGGGTAATACCATCCATCTTGGTTCTTTATATTGTTATTTCATTATTTAATGTTGTTGTAACTTGGCTGTTCACTGTATACATAAATACATAATACCATTGATTATAAATAGTAATTATAATCAATGATAATACATAGGTATATTAATAATATAATTTTTATTGGAAGTTTCATGGCATAATTGATGCTTTCTACAGCTTACAAACATAAAATATATATAGTTTTAGTGATCATTGATAATTGATATAATAACCAATATTTTATAAATTGCTAAAATATTAACTTTAACACATATTTATAGTAGAAATTTAAAGTTTGCAACAAATGACCTAGGAAGTTGAATAATTTATTTTGTTTAGTTCAGATATAATTGTATTTATCAACAATTTTTAAAGACTGTATGTAAGCATAAATAATGTAAATATAGAATGAGCCACTTTTTTTATGCATAAGATATGTTATAATGTTTCAAACTTAACATTTTTCAATTGGTTAAAACTACATTTTATATTTAGAAACAAAAGAAGAAATGTTTTCACTATTATTTTTCATTAACTGTAAGAATAAGCAATAAAATAAAAATATTTTAGTGTGTAATTAAAATTCAACTATTGTGTCTATCTAATTAATGATTATCGTGAGTTTGATAAAGTATAATAATATGATTTATTTTAATTTAAAAATATTATCTATATATCTATACTATGCTAATGATTAGTTTTGATTTTTATGATGATTAATGATTATTTTGTTTAAGCTACAGAACATTGATTAATACTTACACATTTATATCAAATAATAATATATCATAATCGATAGTGAAATTATTACAAAATAGGGTGTGGTTATAACTATTACAAAATTGTTTATAAGATAAATCTGTAAAAGTATAGTAAAGACTAGTTGACTATTACAATATTAAGTCTATAAAGTGGCTTGGTAAACAATAGATATAGTAATAATAGGTTGAAATAATGTAATAAATTAATCATTTTTAATTTATAGATAGCTGCATTAAAATATATTGTTAGAAAAATCATTGTGTACATAAATAACGAAAAATCCAAATAATAATATTGGTAACTAAATATTAAAAATATAATATCTTAAGAATTATGATACATACTCAAAATAAGAAATTTCCGAGAAAAAACACATTTATTATCAATATTTTAAAATGTTAAAAAATAAAGAATTCTTTGATATTTCATTTAATCACAATATAAAACCCTGGAAATTTAAAAGCAATACAATCAATATGTTTTTGTAAATTAAATAAATATTATGTGAATACAAAAATAAGTACAATTAATTTGTTTTATTATATTAAAAATAAATTAATATAAATGATAATTCACAACTAATAACTAAAAATAATAATTAAGATAAAAATTAAATTAAAATACTGCCATAGTTAAATTTACACTTTTTTTAATGTATACTTTTACAAAGTAACACAGAAACGATTATTAAGTACAAAATTGTTTATTTTTTTTTAAATAGTCGAAAATATGTAAAACTTTACCAAATTTTATCACTAATTCAGTCATTGAGAATAATTGACATATTAAAAAAAAATCACAAATTTTAGTTACAGACGATATTGTTTTGTATTAAAATATGTATGTCCTTTTAAATAGTATTAATGAATATATAATACAAACTTTGCCATGAGGCTTAAATAAAAATTAACAATTTCAAGGATCTTCAAAATACAAAAAATATAATTATAGGCAAGTACTTTGTGAATTATTATAACAAAAAAAAAAAAAACATGCAAATAGTTTACAAAAAAAGTTTAATCACATGCTAAATAAAAAAAGAAATAGTAATAAAGTAATATTAAAGTATTTTACATATGAAAATAATGTATTATAAAATAGTATGTATAAAAATTAGTTTTTTAGTCTCACAAAAATATGTATTTTTAATTTAAGAATTAAATATTCAAAATATATTTGTTCAGTAATTGATTACTTAAGTTTTAAAATTATTTGGCACAACAAATGAGAACTGCTAAGATCTTTATCATTTTATCAGTCATATGAAAAAAAAAAAAAAAGAATAATAATAATCAGTTAAATAATTAATAGTCATAATTTGGCAACTGGCTGCAGATTCTAAAAAAGCCCACAATCTTTGAGATTATTTTTGATGATAACATCAGTTACAGCATCAAAAACAAATTGTATGTTATTTGTGTCAGTAGCGCAAGTGAAATGAGTATAAATTTCTTTTTGGTCTTTTCTTTTATTTAAACTTTCAAATTTCATTTGTATATAAGCAGCTGCTTCTTCATAATTATTAGAACCTGAAATTAAATTTAAAATTAATTACTAGGGATTCATACTATTTTATTGTATATTTAAAAACAAAATATTACCCATGTATTCAGGAAAACAAGAATTTAATGGACTTCTTCGAATTTTTTCTTCAAATAAATCTTTTTTGTTCAAGAATAAAATGATTGATGTATCAACAAACCATTTGCTGTTACAAATGGAATCAAATAATTTCATAGACTCGATCATTCTATTCATTTCTTCATCTTCTGCCAATACTAAATCATAACCTAGTAATAACAATAGAATTTAGTTATAGCTAAGAATAAGTACAAAGGTGTATATTAAATAGAATTGTGTGTTATAATAACCTGATAAAGCTACACAAAATATAATAGCGGTAACACCTTCAAAACAATGAATCCACTTTTTTCTCTCTGATCTTTGTCCCCCAACATCAAACATTCTATAATAAACATTTACATAAAAATTAAAAATTAAATTGACATAAAAAAAACTAACATAAAATTTTATGTATATTGCATAAGTATAATATGTACATACACGCTAGTTTATGGCAACAGCAGCAATATACTTTATAATATATTGTGGAATAGAATAAAATAACTAAATATAATTAAATTGTTTGTTGTTAAATATTAACAAAGATATATAAAAAAAAACCAACAATATTAAAGCTTTAGGTATATTTTAAGTATGCACATAAATTTTTAATTTTTTTAAATTGATACTTTTTTGAAAGTATGAAAAAATAATTGTATTTATTTTAATGAATAAATATATATATATATATATATTCTATAAATCTCAAATAAAAAAATAATATATAAGCCTACAATTATGACCTTTATCATATAATATATTTTAAACTGTAATACTTGAAATTTAATCCCTTGAATGAAAAATTTGTTTCAATGATGCCAGTAGTCTTCACTCTTGTCCGTAAAACATCCTGTTGTGTAGGTACATAATTGGGTAAAGATATTCTATCCAATGCATTTAAATAATAAGCAGCTGAATCATTCAGTTGATATTCTCTCGAACGTAAAAAACATTCTTGTACACCAGAATCTGCCCATAATCTTTTCATAAGTTTAACTAGATCTGGAGTCAATTCACCTTCTTCAGTAGCACTAGCTAAAGAAAAAAATTGACGGGCGTTTTCCTAAATAAAAAATAAATTCACATGTTTTTAATTAATATCAAAATTTAATGATATTATAATATTAATAGACTACTTAGGCATTTATTTACCGTTCTGCTAGGATCCGAAAAATCAATTCTTAAAATGCCCATTGCTCGAATAATTGCCATTAAACTTTGAATTGTATTGCTAAATACCACAGGTCTATATTGTTCACATTCTTCTTTAGAATAACCTGTCTCATGAATGATTTTCATTTGTTTCACAATAGTACTTTTTCCAGATTCGCCAGCACCTTTTTTATAAAAAAAAAAAATATATATATATATATATTAATAGTAGGTAAACATTATATTATTTTTAATTTAGGAGAACTAATATTTTATTCACTATATTCATTTTTTATACATGAAATATAATATAATGTGTGATCTAAAATACTAACAAGCTAATCATGTATCTAGCTTAGCTAATCAATTAGATATAAGTTTATCAATTAATATCATTAACTATATTTTTATTCAACAAATAATAATATATTAAATAGTAAAATCAAAACCACAAGATAATGTATTAGTTTATATTTTCATGTTCAAATTTCAAAATTGAGAAATAATGATTCAAAATAAGATTAATTTTAGTTAATTTAGGTACAAGAAATAGAAATAATAATTTACATTTACCTATACTTTTATACAATTGTATACCATTTTAAACAGACAAATTCTATTGAAATACTTATTTGAATATACATTTAATTTATAAATATCTACCTAATTAAAAGATTAAATTGGTAAAAAAAAAGAATTAATAGGTACTAAACAGATATTTACAATATTGAGAAATGAAATAACATTTATGAATAAAAATTGTAATGTAAATAAATCAAATTTAAGATGAATTGTTAACAAATTGTGTTTCTTTTATACTCTCAATCTATAGGTAAAACAAGAAAACTATTAACTTATAGTCAATTAATATTTACCTAAATTACATAACTAAAAAATCACAATTCTTAGTAACTTAAATTTAATAAATTGTTAAATTTGCAAATTATTTTGTGGTATTAAATTTGTCAAAAATGTACTTATGTTAAGCTTTCATACGTTTTTCTTACAAATTATAAAAAAAAAGTTGAATTCAATTCCCCACAATTAAAATTTTTTTATAAGTAACTAAAGTATAAATTTTAACAAACTAAAATATTCATGTATGAATTAACAATTTCTCATCAAAAAATTTTAGGTTTTTTGTTGTGACTCAAAATGTATTAATTTTAGACATTTGAAATTTAGTACTATTATTTAAATAAGTGATATGAGTTTACTAAATATATATGAAAAAAAAAAACAATTTTACAAAACAAACAATTTTCATCATTTTAAATATTGAGTGATCACTAAATTTGTATGTCTAAATGTCTTTATAGTTGTTATCAATAGATTAGGATTGTATAGATGCTACTACAATATGCAAAATTCTATAAAATAATAGCTAGAGCAAGAACTTTCATGCATTGTCATATTTTTTCTGGTTAACTCTTTTGTATGCAAAGTACACAACATATTTCACAATGTGTATGACCAATATTACACAAAGTTTTTAGTGCATATTTTTGCATATTTTGACACTTTGGGATTTAAAGGACATATTTTTTGATTATAAGAGCATATTTTGAATGTTTTTCAAAAAACATGTACTTCGGTGAATATTTTTCATGACCAAGGACTCAAATTATTATATTTAACGATTTCTACATAATTTCTCATAAAGACGATACTCATTTTATCTTAATTGCAAATCTGCAGATTAGATTACAATAAAGTGATATCAAATTTAGTTAAAACTTATAGAGAGATAATATAAAATTATTGAAATTAAATATTTAAAGAAAAAATATAATTTTTAGAACTACAAAGTTTAGTGTACCTATACATTTTTTTGAGGGCATATTTAACTGCATATTTTTAATTTTTTGATACATAACTGCATATTTAATGATTTTTTAGTGCATAAAAGTCCTTACTCTAATAATAGCTGATAAGTAATTACAGACTGCTTTATTTTATATTTTTCTTACCTTCTTTTCAAAATATTATGATAATAATTCATACAAAATTGAATGCTATTGATATTATAAACTATAAATTAAGGTTAAATAAAAATTTACTAATTAACCATACTCGTATCTTTACTGGTAAAATTATTTAAAAAAATTACCTAAAATTGTTTTATGTAAAATTCATATCACTAATTTAAATTATAATTTTCTATATTCAATTAGATAATTTTAACATGTTCTATAACTGTCAGTAGTCATCTGTAATTCTCTCAAATTATATACATTTGTGACCTACAGGCCATAGTTCATCATTTCTACAATGCCACATGACCGTTAGCAAACATATATTAGTATTTCCATGACTCTACAATAAATAAGAATGTACTAAAATAAGGACAGTGGCATAGCGGGAATCATTGCAATTATTTTGATGTAATACATTTTTTTTTTCAAATAGATACAATGTATACAAATTTGGAAGACATTGAAAAATATGGCTGACGTAGTAACAAAACCAATTGTATCACCTCCTTATGACGGTCAATGTGTTAAGATAATAGGTATACCTACATACAGGCATTTTCAATTTTTTGTTATTATTTTTAAATTGTTGATAAAACATTAAACATTTATTCAAAAATCTTGATAATTTAATATAAGATACAACATAAGTTGTTCTTATTGAAATTTAAAACTATTAGAAATATTTTTATAAACATTTGATGTTCAAAATTTGTCAAAATCACAACACTTTAAAAATTAATTTGAAGTTAATTTTTAATTGTAAGGCTAGAAAATTAAATTTATGGGTACAAGGTTAATAATAAATATTCTTTAACAACTACAATTTTTTATTATATACATACATATTTGAAGTTCAAATTTAGATGAAATTTATATATAATTAAATAAAGAATAACAGTATTAGTTATTTTTTTATAATTAAAAATTATTAAAAGAAGGAACTTGAAACTTTTACGTTTATTATTAATTATATTTAATATATACATACATATATATATATATATATATNTGTGTGTGTGTGTGTGTGTATGTGTAATTAAATTTAAAAAATACTTAGATTAGTTTTAATAGTTATTGCCAATTTAGTATTTATCTCTACTTGATAACTTAAAAGTTGATAATTAATGATATATGATATATCTAAACATATAATAATGTAATAATATAATTAAATCAACCATATTATTACTAATATTTAAATTAATTAAAAATTTGAAATAATATAAATAATAAATTATATCATTAGACAAATAGGCTGATAAACTGCCATTAATTGATTTATTACAAATACCTATATATGTATAATTAATTTTTTTATTTGTAACACGGTTGGTTGAACTCATTTTTGAAAAAATCATCAAATCAGCTACCATATCATAAATTAGTATACCTACCTAATATTATCTTTATGTAGCTCAATATCATATAATATTATTATTAATTATAAGCAGGGCTTGGATTTTATAGCACTAAAATTTACTAAAATAAGTGCTATAATATACCCTAAAAACACAATAAATAGCAAAAATGAAAATTTATTTTGTTCACAAATTAAAAAACTTATATCGAGTTATAAATTAATACACATTAATTACACTTTTTTTTAAAAATTTGTAAATAATAAAAAATAAAAAAAAATGATAAACAATTAATTATATTACACACTTATTTAAAAAATAATATTAGATAATACTACTAGAATTTGTTGATTCATTAAACTATAAAATATAAACGCTTTTTAAGTATGGCAACTATTCAAAATTGTCATATTGTCATGAATCATAGTTTCATACCATATCATATAAATTAGTTTTATGAAATAAAAGTTATACTAATATAGCAAATTAGCCGAAAATGACAACAAAACTTAAAAAATAGTACTTAAACTAAAAAATCCTTTAACTATGCAAAAAATAGCAAAATAAAATTTAATATTTCAAGTCTCTGGTGCACAAAACAAATTCATAGCTTACTTTTCTATTTTTATCTGTATCCAATAAAAATGAGCAAATGCTATAAAATCCGAACCTTGATTATAAGTAAATTAAAAAAATATATTTTAATTACAGTCAGAATAACATAGGTACTATGAGGAACATTTAATTAAATTGGTAAGCATTTTGAAATATAAGGGAATTATATAATAATATTTATTAACATAAAAAAATTTAAATTAATGCATAAATATTTATTGATCATTAAGTCTTTGGTTTTTTTGTTTTTGTATCACAAACAAAAACAGTTTTCTATTATTTATTAACTTTTTCAAAAACTGGTAAGCATACGTCAAGATGCACATAAATTGAAATTCATGGTATCATGGTAATATACAAAGATTCATATACAAAATTATTATTGTTTTATTCAAAATACAGAAGTACTTAAAATAACCTATAATTTACCTAGGAATTTCTGACCATAAATCAATTTGAAATTATTATTTGTGGGTTCAAGTCAATAAATACAAAAGATAATAAGCAGTTGATCGTAACTGTTTATAGCTATCTTAAAGAAGCACACAGCACAAAACATTGTTTTCTTCAAATGTTAAATTATTGTAGTCGGAACTATTAAAAATGATTTAATAAAAATTCAAAATAAAATAAAATATTATTTTGAGAGATATTAAGAAGTTTAGAAAAGTTGTGTGATGTCATTGGTACTCCATAATTGCTTACTTTATATCTGTAAAAGTTATTTGCTTTATAACCTACCTAAAAATGTTATTTTTGATGTTTGACCTATGTGTAAATGTTTAATATTTTTTTAAATGTTCAAAACATTAAATGATTTACTGAACCTACATAAATAATCCACTTAGCGTGGTGATACAAAAATTCCTTTAAAATACTTAAAATACCTATTTCCAAAAAATTAAACACTAAAAAAATTCTGTTTCCACTAACATATTCAGTGCATAAAACTACAACATATCATCATGTGAAGTAATATTTCATATAAAGATGGGCAATTACGGTGAACCTGGTCCTATAATGTCACATGTTTTTTTTCAATTCCTCATACCTAACTCATTGAACAATGTGAGTAACAATTATATTTCATTTTTATTATAATCGAATAAATTTTTGACCAAAAAAAACTTGTTTTTTGTGTTTGTGCTCATTTAAGATAGTTAGATACCCCCTATCTTTATTTTAATATGTTGACAATATGTTTCAAGTGAAATAGGTACCTATTTTATTCTATTGTGTTAAATATAATATCATGAAACTTTAGTACAAATCTAGGTACTTAAGATTAAATACAAATTTAAATTAACAATAGGTACACAAACCCTTAACGATATTCCACATACGTCCATACTGTAACTTATATATTGAAAACTATAAGCTTTTAAATTTTAATTAATAAACCTAATACATATTATTTTTCAGTGCCCCCCCCCCCCGTTTCTCCTACACACCAAAAAGACATTGGTAATATGTCAGTGTGTTTACATATAATCAACAAATGAATTGATATTACTAAAATTTAAAAGCATATAAACCATTATAAAATATAGAGTAAATATCAAGATTAGTTTACCACACGTCTAAAAGAAACTATCGTTATATTATAGGTATCAACTGCAATATTTTCCCGAAACAAAATATAAAAAAATCAATGACCGATTTCAACTCACCTAACAATAACAGTTTTACTTCTCTAGCTGCTTTTTCGCCGTCGGCCCGGAGCGTCTTGTCGATCTTTTTCGATCGCTCCACCGCCTCTTTCTCGCCCGAACTTATCGTGCAACCCATGGTAAACAAAAAACAGTTTTTAAAAGCCGTACTCGACCGAACCAGATAAAACGTGCGTCGGAAGAACGCGGTACGCGCGATAAAGGGTGTGCACCGGATGTAAAATGGTTTGAACTTCAGAATCTAAAAAATGCCAAAAATGTCGATCGCCAAATCGTGAAAACACGATAAACATAGAAAAACTAAACAGTAAAACACGAATAAACGAGGACGGCGTGTGAAAAAAAAAAACAAAATACACAATACACCGAAAACGATACTACACAATCCGTGATTACTGATTACGGTTTGTAACAGTCGCCGAGAATCATTGTGTAAACAGTCGTTATCGCGGTGTGTTTTCGACCGATGCGTCACCGTTGCGATTACGCGAATAACGACATTATCGGATTATCCATTTGATACTATTTTTCGGTTTAAATCTTATTAATTATTAAATTATTATATTGAAATTAATCATTGTAATTAGTACTAATTACAGTACTGTGGTATAACTGTAATCTGCGTACTGCGTGAGCATTACATGTTATCTTATTATTTTACTTCCCCCCCCCCAATCATAAACCAAAGTATTACGGGTTGCTAATTTGCTATACGTCTGAATGGGCCGCCAAGCCGGTTAGCGGAAATAATTACCACCGAAATTATATTCCACGCGAATGCCATAATATTATAACTGTTTGCAGACCTTTTTGAACATCTCCAAGTTATTTTAGAATTCCCGATATGCTTTACATTATGGCCGTTTTAACATAATTTTTTATAATCTACACTTGAAATAAGAATCTCTATAGTACATAGTAACTAGTAAGTACAAAAATAAAAAACAAGATTAATCGAACCACAAAAACCCATCTACTCTATAATTCTTGTTAAATATCTCCATTCGCAAGCATGAGCTATAAAGACGTGAGCTTCGTTAACATTTTCGTCGGAGGTGATTTTTCCTCGCGTACTCTACAGTCTACACTTCAACATTTAATATATTATATAGGTATTTATATATTGCAATTTCAGAGAGGTCAGCAGCGTCAGCCACCACTTGGATAACTGACAGTCGGACCGATATAAAAATATTAGAAATATAGAATATACTAACGGTTTCCAAACTGTAATGGGGTACCTTACCTACGATTACATTTTTTTTTTTTTTTTTTGGAGATGGGCGAAACAAAAAAACTTAGGAACCGCTGGATGCTGGAATATATCAAAACTGAAAACATATCAGTATTCAGTATAATATCACAACAAAAATATTTATTATGTTTCAAGAAATCTGGCAACGTCGTACAAGTAGTTTGCCCTTTCCTTTCTAAGCACCGAAACCGTTGCTAACAATTGGTAACGCTGCTATCATGGTCGTTACGAAAAGGAACGCTGATTTTTCCAATATTATGTATTACCTATGCCTTAGTGCCTTACAACTATGAGTTCTTTGGCAAATTTCCATCGTATTAACCATCATAGCCCTTATACTAATACTTAATAGACGCGACATGGTAGACGTAGTTCCGGCGTCCATACGTAAGGGCGCGGATCGAGGTAGTACATGTACACCGCCACTGAACTAAATACGTAATTTAGTATTTAGTATTTATTTATTTTTATTTTTATTTTTTTTAGTATTTTGTATTTAATTCAGTGTACACCGCACATGTGCACAAGAACTACGGGATTGTATTTTTTTATTTTATTCTGTGGTACTATCATCCAATCATTGTAACCGTGCGCTTTATCAGTACACACACCGCGTACTATCACAGCTAGGAAAGACCGCCCACCCGCATCCAACCCGGATGTCTATTATGATTAGTAGTAATGTGGTAGTATTTAAATTAAGTACTCTTAAGTCTTGATTGTGTTATCTGCATTAGGTTTAACGTTTGACTACTTGTAGCCATGGAGGCAAATTCAATTTTTATATGGTGTTGAGAATTTTCGATTGAACCTCTCACAATCGCTAACTACGTTTTATCAATCAATAATGGGCGATATTTGAATTTTTTTTGTCCACTACTGTTTGTTTGTACGAAGACGAACATATCCTAAGACGATCATCCAACATTTCGAAAAAAACCGAGTCTTTGTCTCCAAACGCTGAAACGCCAATACATACCTAACCGTTGTGACCTAAAATTGTTTTCTTTTTTTTATTTAATTGCTTTTAGGTAGTACCTAACTGAAGTTGTATTCTACTCCTACCTATAACTGAGTAAAGGTAAAGTTTGTAAATTAATTATATTTATACAGTTTAACTTTCCAGTGCATGTGCTATTATATATCAAAAGAGTAGTCGCCCGTTGTAAATTATACAACCGTCCCTATGTGTTGTGATTATCGTACATGTTACATATACCTATCAAATATTATTACTTTTATTATATTTCTGAATTTACTAATACAAATACATATTAATACAAGCAGTATAAATAATTAAATCAAATCACTTACAAAATAGTTTAAAACATAGACGATAAAATTTTCAAGGAATATCTAAGACTGTCAATAAGATAACAATTAAATATAAGTAAAACAAATATAAAATTACAAAACTGTACTTTTTACAATAGCGCGCTTTTGGAAGGTTAAAGATACCAACTTCCAATGTGTGATGTCGGAACTAATTTATAGTGTAATTGTGGGCATTCTTCGCTTCTTGCACGCTTTGATATTATGTGAAATTAAATTTCAATTCTACTAAAATATAATACCTAGGTAATTACTATTTATTTCATTGTTTTGTTGAATTTTTTAAAATGATTTTTAAAAGTTTTTTTGAATCGATAATACCTAGAAACATCTCTTTGTAACTTCAATTTTTTCTGATTTATAATCAATTACATAAAAAAAAATAGTGTCTGTTGGATATTTTTCTTTGCCAATTATAATAAACTGTTCTAACTTAAACAATAAAAGCAATAACTTTTTTTTAAATCCTTTATTTAATGACGACAATGTAACATATAGTAGCTCATTAAATATTTTTCTTTTACTGATGAAACTGAATGGCTTTCTCTACCTTGAAACAAAATGTTTTGATTTTTTTTTTTTTATTGTTTTTAATTGATAAATTGTTGTTTCCAGTTTTAAAACTAGATAAAACTTTTCCATATAATATCATCAAATCCAGTTAATCTATATTGCTGAATCAATATAATTGTATTTTTAATTTTTATGTATTCATTTTGAAAACTTGATGCCTATTTTTTGAAGTTCTGCATCGAGAATTTTAACTTTCAAAAATAATATAACTGCATTGTGCATTTATAACTTAATTTAAATACACTTTAATTTTTGGTTTAAAAGATTTTCATTACATTTTTTCTTGCAGCAATACTGTAGTATTCAGTAAAAGAGTGGGAGGTATAATGAGGGTTGTAAAGATATCTATGTATGCACATGGCAAGCAATTACACTGAAAACTAAATAATTCCAAAAACTATATAATTGATATATTTTCTGACTTTTCTCATTAGGTGGCTCATCTGCACACCGAATACTTGCATTAACAAAAAAATCATGAAAATCAGTCCAGTAGAACTTCAAATATAGCTGTACAAAGAAATTGCCTCATGCTTTAATAATATACAAAGGTATATAAATTGACCTGTAAAAGTAAATGCTATAATGATTGTCAATAAAACAAATGTTCAGTGTAACACCTATTTTTTTTCAGATAAATATGGCTCCCAAGAAAAGTGCATTTATTACTTTCTTAACTTGTTATAGAGATGATGAAATTAAAAATGGAAAAAAACCTTCCAGCTATGATCAATTAAGAAATAAATTATCACCCATATGGAATGTAAGTAACCTCTAAATTAAATCATTTACTTATAAATATGCAATTGAAAAAAAACACATAAATGTATGAATATTTAATATACCTATACCAAGGTATTATGACAACAACATTACCTAAATTATTGCTTTAATTATACATTATGATTAAAATAAAATAGGTAACTGTTTTACCCCTCCTAGTATAATATAGAATAATATGAAGTTAATCTTTACAATTATTGTTTCATAGATTATGTCTGATGATGAAAAAAATAAATACAAAGATCTTGCTCTTAAATATAATAATTCAAATTGTACTACAGAACCAATAAAACAAATTACTGATCTACTCAAAAACAGCAATGATTTTTTGAACATGAAGAAATATGTAGCTGAAATGTTTGAAAATATACCTAATAATCAGGGTAAGAAGTAAGAACTATTGAATTAACACTGAACTCAATAGTTTTTTTTAATTGTTCTATAATAATAACAGTATGTTCACTAATTTTGAAAACACAATTATTCTACCGAATTACATTGAATTGAATGTGATTTTTGCAATTATGATATTATGATATTGCAATTAAAGTAATTCATTTTATTATTATTATTTCGATTGATTTATTTAATTTTTGCAAAAAATATTGCATTTATTATATTATTAGTGTTTAATAATAAATTATTGTAGTATATGTCGAGGTATATATTTATTAAGTTATTTTTTAATAATTAGAAAAGAAACAAAACAAAAAAAAATGGTGGAAAACTGCAATGATTTTAAAAATAGCATTTCAATTTTTATAAATATAAACATTTTATTCCTGACTTTTTTTATAAAATATTTAATATAATGATGCATTATTATAGTAATGTTATGATTAAAGACCGGATTTATATTCTCTTAAAATACCTTAAATATGATGCTAATATTCTCTAAAAAAAACCTTCAAATATTCTCTTAAAAATCTTAAAAATATGCAAAAATAATCAATGAATATCAATATATGCTTTAATATGCATTTTTCCAATTTTTTTTTTTTTTTTACAACATTCAAAAATAACGCTCAACATTCAAAATAACAATTTACTATATAGGTATATAATATTTTATGTATAAAAAAACAATATTCCTTTGTTGTATGCAATGGCAAATATTTACTTTCTGAAGTAAAAAAAAGAAACTTGAAATATTATTTTAATTTTATTATAGAATTAACAAATAATAATATGTTTTTTT
>VUJU01002421.1:20230-37580 GCA_009835225.1 Aphis craccivora
AAAAGCAATTTTTCCAGTACCGTAATATTAAAATTAATAATAAATAAATATTTGTTCTCACAATTTACTAAATATTCTAAAATATGCTAAATGGAATTAATATTTTCAAACCTATGAAATATCCTCAAATATGCAAAAAAAACTTTTTTCTACGAACTCAGAATTGAACGAATCGTCCACATTTTTTACACTCATATGACTGCATAGACCCAGTAACGATATATAAAAACATATAAATCCGGTCTTTAGTTATGATGCTCAAAAAATTGATTAATTTAAAAGTTCATCAGAATTTTATAGACTATTAAATCATGTTTAAGGAACTATTAATCATAAATTGTTTCATTTAATATATCTTTTAAAAACCCAACATGAAATGTATAAATTTGTTATAAATATCTTATAAGATAGAAAAAGAAATGAACTGATTTATTAAAGTATGATATTAAATTTTTGAATTCTATAAACAATATTAATTACATTTGTATAAATATAATTAATATATAATGAATATTCATATGTAATTTAGACAAAATGTATTTTTAGTTTATTATTAAAAATTAAAATAATTTTAAATTTCAGAGTTATTAAATAAAAAGTTTATTTTATTGCATATAAATTGTCATTCTCATAATGGAGAACAGTATTATTTTCCTGCTGAAATAGCAGCAATAGAATTCAATCTAAAAAATGGTCTTTCTCGAACATATCATCAAATTATTGGTATTTGTAAGTATTTAAAATATTAGAGTTGTATTAAGATGGGTCCCCTAGCACAGTATAATGTAAAATAATAAAAGTTATTAATAATTACATATTTCATTAAGGCGCTCGGTGCCAATGCGGTTTTGTACACAAAATTTTGTTGTTAAATTTGTACGTAATTAAATCTAAATTTTTCTTAATCATATTTATTATCGCTGTACTATTAGACCTCTCTCTATAAATTAATTAATACTTAAGTAACATTTAAGGAAAAGTGATTTTATCTAAAAAAAAAAAGAAAAATTCTAACTCAATTTATGTTTATAGCTAAAATTTACCCAAGAGGTTTTGCTGGAAGTATGAGAGAATTTTCTGACAAATTTCATCAAATTAATTGTTGGGATGATCATCCAGATGATTATCAAGATATATTCTTAGAATTTTTAACATTTATAAAGGTAAACATATTAATTATAAGGTTATAATTTTTCTACTTTTAATTATATTATTTTAGGGTGAAATAATCAATCATACAGATCTAAAAAAAGACACTTTGGACTTACCATATTTATATACTATACAGTCAGAAATTGGTACTAATATGATGAATGCTAAATGTAGCTTGGAAAGACTATACTTCACAGCTTTTCCTGAAGGTAAATCAAATTAATAAAAATGTATTACTATCACCGTCTTTAGAGAATACTATATCATACCATCAGTTGAGTCTAGCTACACTTAATATAACTGAGAATTGTCAAAAGTTAATTTTTTTATAATGTTGTTGTAAATTAATTTTAAAATTATATATTTTATCCTATGTCAATACAAATGTATCTAAATTAATGCCAACTTAAATAACATGTTACAAATTAAGTATTTTTTTTTTTTTATATCTAATATATCTTTCTGATTATGACTTATGAGTATAGCAAAGAATGCATTGGTTTCACTATCATGTTTTTTTTTTACTAATACATACTTGCTAAAAATACTCAGGGATGTTTTTTCTTACTTGTGGTGCGTAATTCCTAAATAGGTATGTCTCTGATTCCAAATAATAATAATAAGTTAAAATTCATTTTATGTATATTTATAATTTGTCATTGTTACACTTTTGTCACATTGTTTATTTAAAATGTTTGCCTGTCATTCATAACTACAATAGGTAAACCTTATAATTCTATTATTGAAAAACATTTTGTCTGTATATAATTTACTATACATGTTTAATGCATCTTTTATTTAAATAATTTTTTACTACTTTACCACAGACATCAAACTATAATCTAGTAGGTACATTAATGTAGTTTAGATAGAATATCCATAATAATAATTTATTTAATTATTAATGTGTTTATTTAAAGGTATCCATATTATATACATAATTACAAAACTATCAATGTTTTATATAGTAATACAATATTCAAGATACATTTATATTATATTACATTTGACTTTTTATTTTAATCTAACTTAACTATATGTTACATATAAAATTTTTAAAATATTTATTATGTTTTAAAGTTGATGCTGAACACTGTAAGTCTATATTCAAAATAGGAAGTATTGAGCAATTATTATTAGAAATAAAAAAAAAAATGAACCTACATTTGAATCACCAAAATTTAAGACCAGAAATGTCAATTTGTAACATCTTAGAACATGATTTTTATGGACAAGGTCTTGGTTGTATGGTATGTGTTATATAGATCATTATAAATGTATTTTTAAATGGGTTAGGAATTGATATATACATATAATAAATATATTATATATATTTTTAAACTTATTACAATTTAAACAGTTCACTTTACTTTCTTAAATAATATATTTATATATTTATACATTTACATCTTATATGATATAAAATATAAGAATTGTGGTATTCTTAAACATCATTTTCCTTTAAATAAAATCCATGTTTATGGTCTGGTCAGTATAAATTTAACTATTTATTGTAATATATTACAAGTACTATGTAATTATTTATCATTGAATTCATACGTTTTAACATATTTACTATAGTAATTTTCTCAATAAGTAGATACATTTCTAATTTTGTATAATATATAGTATATCAAAAACCCCAGTTTATTTTATTAATGTATTTTATTTGCAGTACCATGAATTAAGAGAGGTTTCATTTAAATGTTCCAAAGCTCGCGTTATTCAATGGATGTCAAATATTTGCATTCACATAAATATGTATACTGGTTTAAATCTTGTACCTGGCAAACACATGGCAACTCAATTAAATGATGGTTCAAAATTGGTAATGCTTACTTATTATTTATCACTTCAATTACATGTATTTCCATGAAAAATTGATTAATTATCCTACACATTTTGTATTGTTTGTTTAAGATAATTGAAAATGAACATTTGCCTCTCACAGCAGCAGAACTAAAATTAAGCAAAACTTAAAAGCTACTTCGCAAAATAAAAATAACAACTAAGTATTATTTTTTCCTGAAATCAAATATATGAGATAAAATAATTATATTTGATATTAATTGAAAAATAAGCATAAAAAATATTTTACTTACAATTAGGTATGTGCAAACTATTTATGAATAATTTTGTCCAAAAAATTTGTTTTATCTTGTGTTTTATAGATTTTACATTTTAGGTTTGTTGGTATTTTAAGAAAATATAAATCTGGTCTTTAATTATGATATTATAATTTGATATTTTGATATAACATATAACCAATAATAAATTAATAAAACCCAACAGGCCGTATCACTGTTTGGTGTATAATACATTTTATCGTGGTCAGTTCCTATTTATATCATATTTATATTTTATGAAAATTACCTTTTATCTCTTATATTAAAGTTATAGCATGTACGTAATATAGAAGCAATTGACTGAAGGTATATAAAAAATAATACAAGAGTAGTAGCTATATTTTATTCTATTATAATATGTATTTCTAAATTCTTATTATTTATTACATATTCTAACTGGCAATCATGTACATAATATTTTACACTCGTGTTACCTACTACTTACGATTATTTAGTATTTTATCCTAAGTAAATAGTTATGCTTATACCTATAGGCTATAAGATAACATAGATACACGAAAAAATAGAAAGGAAATCATTTTATACATATTATGTCCTTGGGTTTTGAAAATTGTCAGGTTAAAATATTAATTTATAAAAATTTAGTAATAAGTAATAATTATTAACTAATATTTTATATTGCATACCGAATTATAATCTGAGTTTGTATCTATTTACTGAGTATTTAGTATAATGGACTATTATCCTTATTCCTTACTTAGTATTTAAAGGAGAATTACTCCGGAAGTTTTCTTTCAAATTTCGATTACAATACGTCAAAATTTTTTTAGAAAAATTAGCTGATTCACATTTTGCTTTAGAACATGTATGGTCTCGTTTGAAAAACCAAAGTTGGTATCGCCACAGGATACTGCTTAAATGTTGTGAAAAATCTAAGTTATGTAAATTATTGTCTTTAATTACATTTAAAAATTCCAAAAATCAGAATTTGAATATATGCATAAAAATGGAGTGAGCATGCTTCAAAAATCACCCTGTATAATGAGTTCCTAATTTTGATCAACAATATCAAGCTATATTAACTTATAAAACAATAAGTAATATTAACAAAGATATATTAATCAATAAAATTAATGTTTGTCATAAATGATGATTATGCATTAGTAGAGAGTGGGAATTGTGCGAGATACTGGTAATAACTTGATACAGTCCATACAATAAATTATTATTTTGGTCTTTCAATATCAAACTTTATAATGAAGTTCTTAATTTGTCAATTTGACTAATATCTAAATATAGTCTGATTAGATAAATAACATAATTTTGTAATAAGAAGCTAACTCATTTTATGAAAAGCATACATTATTAAAATACATAATATACATTATTACTAAAATTATGAACAATATGATAATATGTACATATTTAAATCTGAATTGTTGTATTATAAATTACCAATTGACTTTTTGTGATATTTTTTAATTTTTTTTTAATTTTCAGGATTCTTATTGAAATTATGAAAAAAAGATGACTAGGCTTAATGAAATAATGAATAGTCCTACAAATTACAATTGAACTTTTTATGTATTTTTGTTTATAATGTAATTTATTTAGTTCTAATTTAATGTTTTTTTTTTCTATGTAATAATAGAAATATTCCTAGTTTAATGATAATTAACTTGAACTAAATCATGATACTAAATAATTGTTTTGATAATGTTCAATAATTTTTATTAAATGATTGTATTTTACTAAATTTAATTTGTATTTTTTAGACATTATTAAGTTCCTTATCTAGACATCTAGTAATTAAAATTTATAATAAGAATCCAATAATTATACTATAACATGATATTATGTTAATAATTGTAGAATATAATGTTATATTGTCTGGTAATACTTAAATATAGAATTTATTTTCATTGGTAATTCTAGACATAATATTATAATATTATGATTTTGTATTTAATACAATCTTTTAAATTAAAATAAGTATATGGAATATTGATTTGATGATATCCTTAGAAGATGATAGTTTCATTTATTTTATCTTACAAAAATGCCAAAAGACTTACAATGCTGTTTTCTATAACAAGTTGGGAGCAGTACAATGATTTAATAATAATTCATTATTATTCATTAAAATGAACTATTATCATCTTCTTTGCTATATATTGTTAAAAATTATTGGCATGATAATCAAGTGTCTATACTAATGTTTTTTAACCAGTATATGGTCGGATAAATCCAAATGTTTACCAAAATAAATGAAACGACAAAATGTACAAACATTTTTTACACAATTTACAAAAATATATAGATATTTTGATTTAAGTTCTATATAGACTAAAAATCATTTATTATCATTATTTATAATATATAATATTTTCTTATATATTATATTTTTTCTTTGTAATTTTTAAGTATACATTAACAGTTAAAATTAAATATGAAATATATTTTAATAGTGTGTGGCCATAATACTAAGGTCTCAACACTAATATATGGTTATCGGTTTTTATGTTACACCAATACAAAACAGAATTAGTCACAATTTTTTTTTATAAGCGTTTATAGTTACAACACTAAGTTTTCCATCAGTTTTGCTTCAAATAGCTATAGAGAAAACTCGTAGCATCATTATAGGAAAAATTTGAATTGTGTTTGAATTTTAAATTTTTACGAAATAGCGTAACAATAACGATTTATCCCAAAACTATTTTAAATATTTGTTATTATTCAATAAGTATAAGACGAAGATACTTGAAAATTTTACCAGTTATTATGATTGGTATTTTCTTTACGTGATTTAATTTTCAAAATGTTTTTTTGCCTATAGGCACGTTTGCCGCACAATTCTCCGCCTCCCCCCGTCCTTTCCAAAATTATTAATTATAAAACATATTTAAATAAACAATTTATTATATTATTGACTATGGTGTGTATAATATAGTAGGTACATGTATTATAGATCGTAGCTGTTTAATTTTGGGAGAGCGATAAATTAGTTACATTTTATTTCATCAAATGAAAATTACTTTTTGTAATTTTGAAAAAAAAAGTTGGTAAGTGGGTACCGCTCTGCTGTACATTAAGTGCCGTGTGGATCATTATTATATATTATAGGACTGTTAAATTTGAATCCAATGATAGGTATCAATGTATACGAAAAACGATTCTAAACGGAGATGATTTGTCATCCTAGAATATAATTTCGAATGGTTGGTGAAAAAGGTGGTTTATGTTTAAATGGCCTGAATATACCAGAATTTAAGTTCTTCTAAAATTATTATAATCTAAACTTATGGAAAACTTAGTGTTGTATTTTTAATCCTTAGTTATAAACACAAATAATGTTATGATTTTTCAACTTCAAAATTACTTGCAAATTTTCGCGTTTTCGACAGACTTCGTAAAAATTTGAACAATAAACGCTTATAAAAAAAGTTGTGACTAACGATTTTTAATTTTTTTTAGCTACAATAAGTACAACTCATAGCCTTGTATTAAATTTTCAAAATTTTTTTATAGACACTTCATAAAAACTTTCTCAAAAAAATCGAAAATTTCTATGGTCTATAAATAACTCAAAAAGTCAAAAATTTTTGAAAATTTAATTGTATATAGATAACACTAACATAAAAATTTGGTGAAAATTTCAAATATTTACAGAGATTAGCTTTTGAACTACAGCCATATAAACAAATCGATTTGGCCGTTTTTTCCTTAATTTTTTTTTGGTTTTTCCCGGCCCTTTTGGAAACTATTGGGAAATTCAAAAAATGACCTCCCAATACACCAACTAGATTCATTTTGCTATCAGAAATCACCCTCAAAATTTGAAATTGAAGCATTATTTCGACACGTTCTCGTGTGCACAGACACAAAAAAAAAAACACAATATTGTAAAATCAATACATTCATCGCTCCGCTCAGAATCTAAAATATAAGATATTGTAATTTTATAACACTTATAAGAATTTTTAATGTTCTATGTTCTTAATACTTATTCATTTTAGTAGATGCAAATTATGTCTAATAATTTATAGATATAATATATTATACTATAGACCACCTTAAGGTGGCCAGAGGGATGCGTGAATATAAAAAAAGAGTACAAATATATACTTTGTGAGCAGTGAATACCATCATTACAAATTCAAGTCTACGCACGCCAATATATTATAGATAGGTATATATTATATAACACCCGCAGTTCAATAATTATGTATATCTCCAATCTCCATATTATATACTTACGTGGCCTTACAGTAAACAGGGTGATTCACTAACGATGCTTATGCCCCATTTTTTCTTTAAAAAAATATAACGATAAAATACAACCTACTTATATTTTTCAAATTTAAATCATTCATTTTTCCTGTGAACTATTATATAAATCACTTTTTTGAAAATGTTGATATAGTTAAAATCAAAATCGAAATTCAAACGAGTAATAATTATTAAGTTATCGACTATCGTTATATAACTTTGTATTCTAAGGTTATAGAATGATTAAGAGATCCATGATAATATAGGTTGGTGGATAGGCATTTATAGCCTATATAGGGGCTATGATGATTTGAAAATTTAAAGTAACTAATATAAATCTATTACCTTTATCAATTTGTAAAGATTGTCCGAGTATGATGAATATGAAATTATTCATTTCATATTAATCATAATGTATTTTATGTTTTTATGAAATCATTTTTAAGGACAATTATCATTAGTCGTTAATACTTTTATATATTTTTATACTTCTAAAAATTATTTTTTGGATTTTAATTTAAATATATCAACATATTCAAAAAAAAAAAAAAAATTATCATGACAAAAGTAATTACTAATTAATATAATCATATAAAGTTTCTTGGGAAACTCCTTAAAAATGGTACCCAAACAACATTTTAGTATTGAAATTATGAAAATTTGAATAAACAAATTATTAAAGAAAAAATTATTTGATATGTTTAACGAGTCACTCTGTATATATGTAATACTGTTATACTGTATAGTAATTTATGTAAACATATATTTTATGTAAATTATTTGTACAGTGGTTGTACGCTTAATATACAAATATATATGTATACTGCAGATATAGTGTATAGCCATAGGTATGTGTATGTTAGTATATCAACAAGTAAAATACGTAGTTACCTGTGTACGTAAGGGAGGAGCTAACTAGCTAGAGTATAAAACGGACAGACGCAATAATATTGATTTATTGTAATGCGTTTTCCTCGGAAATATTTAACTAAACTGGCTTTACTACACCTAACAGCTAAAACTGTATAATAATATTAGTATTTTAGTAACGCTTTTTGTTATAAATTATAATACAATATTAAATAACGTTGCATATTGTTGAACTTTGATCATAATTTAAAAAAGGTAGGCAAGTGCTTACTTCCTGTAATGGGTGTATTAAATTTGAATTCAACGATATATTATCATTGTATACGACAAAGAGATTCTGAATAGAAACGATCTGTTTTCCTACGTGTATAGCTAATAAATATATTTCATTATATATTTTTTGAAACCTATAACTACAAAATTATTTGAATATTTTTGAGATTTTACAAATTTTGTCGAATTTCTAAATTTAAATGTTAAAAAAAAATGTATGATTATACATTTTCGATATTTTGCAGTAATTAATAAATGTAAAACGTATGAGGAATCTTGTATTAAATTTTTAAGCATTTTTATCCAACAAACATTTTTAAAAAAAAAAAAACTTAAAATATGGAAAATTTCAAATGTCTAGTTAGTACTGTATAAGGGGGGGGGGTGAAAAGTAAAAAATTCCTAAAAGTAAAATTTCTAGTAAGGAAAAACAAAAACAAAAAAAAAAAAAAAATTAAGGGAAATGAGGATTTTTACGCAAATCCATTTTTCGACGAAATAGATCTTGGTTTTTTTGTTCTAACTCAAAAACAAATAACTAGATGCTTGAAATTTTTACCTAATGTTTGTATTGTTATTTTTTTTTTATAATAAAATTTTCGTTTTTAAGCTATATAGTATATACTATACAAAAGTAGGTAGCTATAAAGTATAAGATTACATTTTTTTTAGTTTTTGATCCAAAAATGTTAATTAAAAATTATTTGCTGGGTAGACATTTTTGAAAATTCAAATACAAGATCCCACATAAGTTTTTATTATATTTGTTTAAAAATATTAAAAATACAAAATATAATTTTTATTATATACATTTGAAGTTACATTTTTGAGTTTTTGACAAAATTCGCATAACAATGTTGACTATTATTAAGTTAAAATTAAAAAAAAATTTTTTTTTTATCTAAGTTCTGGAAATGTAATACAAGATTCTTCATAAGTGTTTCATACTGAAACCATAAAATCTAATAAATATATTATAAAGGTTGTTATTTTTTACAGACAATTTAAATTCAAATTTGGACGAAATTACTTATTCAAGGATAAAATAAATAACGATGTTAATTATTTTATTATAATTTAAAAACAATATTTGTAGGGATAACGTAAATAATTATAGGTATTTTATACACTTAAATATACAATGATATTTTTAAATGCAATATTTTCAATAAAAATCTTAACAACCTACTGTAATATTAAAAGTAAAATAAATGCATGACTTTAATAGCTATATATCAAAAAACATATAACGAAATATACTTATAGTGATATAGCCATAGGTATGACAAACAGTTTCAGCTTAGAATGCTTTTCGTAGGTATGCAATGATTATATAATATATATCTTTGAGTTCAAATTTAAAATATTCATAATAGCGACCCACTTGACACCTATTAATAACACCTAATATAGGTACAGCAGAGTGGAACCTACTTATACCTGCTATTGTTTTACATTAAAATCGTTTTGAGGAAAACATTATATGGAATTGACGTTTTAAGCAAATGCATAGGTACTTAATAAATTAACATGATATAAAAGTTTGTTTTTATAATTTTTTTCGAAGCTTATTTTATACTTCATATATATATATATATGTATATATTAATATTTTATGCTAAATATTATTCATTGGGATATAAACATAATTTATTTTAAATTTATATTTTTCGGATGTAGGTATCTACTTTGAAAATATTTGTATTTTTAGTGCACATTAAGTGGTTTTTTTTTTAGTACATTAAAATTTTACAGCTTGCGTACCAAATTACTACGTATACCGTTTATAGGTATAAGTGCTTGGTTTTTTTATCCCGGTTAAAATTTGTCGAAAACCCCACCCCGGTGTAACGTCTCACCTCGGATCACTGCAGTTCACGCACAAATGTAACAATGAAAAGTAACTAGTAAGTAATACATATATACATCCCCAATAGTTATACATATAATAATATAACTTTGAACGATGGATGGCAAGGGCTATACAGCAGTGGCGTTGGCATCGCGCCGTGATGGGTCGGCTTTGATGATGAGGGCGAGAGGAAGTACGGGGTTTTTCGGCACGCGCTACCGTATTGTAATATTTTCGTGATAATGATGTTGTTACCCGCTAGCAGTGAACTTTATTAAATAAATATACTCTTGAAACCCTTAAAATATACACCCTAATACACCCTCTTATAATGGGCGAACAGCATTTACAACTTGAGAATATTATACAATTTCTTGGCTGTAGTAGTATACGTATATTAGCAAAATGAGAAAATACATAATATATGGCTAGGTAATTATAATATCGTTAAATTAATTTTTCTTATAGGTATTTTAATTTGTATTTTGTAAAACAATGTTATGAAAAGGAGGCATAGTCGTAAATAGGTATATATATTTTTGTAATTGAATCTATTTTAATTTTCCAAAACATATGAGTATAATTTATAATTTGAATAAAGTACCTATTAGCTATTACGTAATTTACGTTATATCTCATGCCCAATAAAATTCCAAACACTACCTATCTTTGAAGGAATTATTCATGTACTTACCTATTTTTTATATGATAAATCATAATACGCTTTACGTGAAAGTGAACCATTTAAATAAATTTTTTTGGTATTTATAATGTAAAATAATTATTTTTAAAAATGTTTTTTGAATTTAATGAAAAAGTATACTTATTCACTGGAAAATAGCAAATATGTCAAATTCACGCAAGTTCAAACTATCGTCTGCTGTCCTAAATACCTATATACTATTAAGTATTAAGACTATGAATTATATTGTTCCGTTGTTCCATAAGCATTATTTCATAACAGAAAAATCACCAAAATCATTATATTATGTGACTTATATATTGACTATTATAAACATTTTCAACATTGATATTGAACGGACAAAGTCTTAAAATATCTCGATTAAAAACAAGTATAGGTATGCAAATTTAAAACATCGATCACTGAGCGGACGTCACAGATATATGATACATCAAAGGAAAGGCTAACCCTTTTTTAATAAAAAAAAATAACCATATTTTCATCGAGATAAATAAATAATAATACCTAATTCAAATTGTAAAGTGAAATACAGTTCGACGTGACACATGTAGGTACCTACCTATAATATATCGATGCCAATAATAATAACATCGCAATAAACATAATTTGAGCATTTTGTAATTTTTACTTATTTAAAGTGTAGATACTCAATCCCATTAACCATTGCCGTTGCCTAACGTAAAAAAGCTAAATGGATTATAGGAGGTTTACCTTTAAGTTACCGTATTTACCGATTATTGTTTGCGTATCGTCTGTTTACCAGCATCAAATTATCGTACATGGCTTTCACAACAATATACCATATTAAAATAACTTTTATTACCGAATTCTGGTTGAATAATATCGTCATAATTTACATTAATAAATACGATCGTATTTAACCAATTAAAAATGAATTGGCTTGATTCATAAAATTTTAATTATTATTATGAATTTATATCAATGTAAATTAGTATTTCATAATTTTAATAAATAAATAATAACATAGTTAGAATAACTACCTAGTCTAACTACATACTTAGGTATTAGAAATATATTGAGATATTATAAATCAGGAGCGGCCAAACGGTCGATCACGGACAATTTCAAAGTCGATCATGTTAGAATTTATTTTTAGTGCCACGCGCTCTATATAATGTTTCTTAATAATTATAGTTATTTAATAGGTAATAAAAAAAATTTTCTTTGAAAGTCGATCCTCAAAGGTGAAGTATATTTTTAGTAGATCGTGACCAAAAGTTTGGCCACCCCTGTTATAAATCAACACTATTTGCGATTTATTATAAATTATAATGGGTCATATTAAAGCAAACAATTTGCACTTTTGATTGCTTACGTCTTGTATTATAAATTTATAAATAATATTGAAATGCAAATTTCTGTCAATTAAAATAATATGACATTTTTAATGTCAGCATTATACTGTTGGCTATAATAATATGCTGTATTCGAATAATAATTATTAAAGTAATAATGTAACAAACACTACACAAAATACTATACGAAACTGAGATCGTTGTAATGAAATTCGGCGTTGCTAAATAGTGAATGAGAAAAGATTAAAAAGTGAGAGCGTGATTATTAAAACATTCATTTCATCTTGAAAAATATTAACGTTTTTGAAGAGATTTTATTACATAATTTAAATTATTCATTACATTTTTTGAATGATAGTTTTAATTTCATATTCCAAGCAAAATATTTTTCTGAGAACTTCGATTTATATAATTCGAGCTACGAATGATTAGTTAATTATATATAACTGCTCTTTCTCAACTAATATTATTACTATTCCACAAGCAACGAAATTATTATGATACTATTGATACTCGTATACCATTTTATTGTACATCATACACAATGTATTTGATAATCTATTATCTATACACAGGAATATACAGTATTTTAAATAAAATATTATAGACAAATAGAAAATGATTCATTAATATAGTGCCTAATAGTTAATACCTATCTGAATAAAATATTTAACACTACGAGTGTAAGACATATTTTATACTTTATTATTTTAAATTGAAATACTGGAGACCAATTCATTTTGTAGGTATAAGGTAGGTATTACAAATGCAGAATTTATAAGTACCTATTTCGTATTTTAAAAATCAATGAACCGATGTATTGTCAGGATATTAATACCCACATAGGACACAGGTATATGATTATTGAGAAATCTATGAGGATTAGAGTAAAATCAATTACCTATCACAAAAATGGTGAGTACCTATAGCGGATATTATTGCTCAAGAAATAAGTATGAAGTGGATACCGCTCTGCTGTACATTATTAGGTGCCGTGTAGATCACTATTTTATATTATAGGAGGGTTAAATTTGAATCCAATGATAGGTATCATTGTATACGAAAAACGATTCTAAACGAAGATGATTTGTCAGCCTAGGATATAATTTTCAGTGGTTGGTGAAAAAGGTGGTTTATGTATTAATGGCCTGAATACACCAAAATTTAAGTTCTTTTATAATTATTGTAAGCTAAACTTATGGAAAATCTCGTATTGAATTTTCAACTCTAAGCTACTTATACAAACAATTTTATGATTTATAACAACAAAATAATTTTCAAATATTCATAATTTTGACAAATTGTTGTCATATTTGAACTTCAAATGACATTAAAAAAAAAAAAATTGTGGCTATGTATTCTTATAATTTTAGAATCATTATAAGACTTACTTATGAGTTATGAAGAACTTTGTATTAAATTTTCAAGTATTTTGATTGGGCCAAAAAAATTTTATCGAGACTTAAAAAAAAAAAACTAAACAAAAACAAATATTTCAAATACCTATAAATAGCATTAAAATAAGCGAAATATTTTGAAAATTAAATCATGTAAAGAAAATTTCAATTTAAATAAATGGTGAAATTTTCAAGTATCTTCGACTTATACTTTTTTGAATAATAACAAATGCTTAAAATCGTTTGTGGATCGTTATTGTTACATAATTTCGTAAAAATTTAAAATTCTTCTGCTTATAATATTTTTCCTATAATAACGCTTCGAGTTTTCTCTATTGTTATTTGAAGGAAAACTTAAAGAAACCTAAGTGTTGACTTTTTTAACCTTAGATATAAACACAAAAAAATTTATGATTTTTCAACTAGCAAAATTACTTGCAAATTTTCGCGATTTTGACATGTTTCGTAAAAATTTAAACTATAAACGCTTAGAAAAAAAATTTGTGACTACTTAATGATTTTTGATTTTTTTAACTATAATAAAAACAACTCATAAGGAACCTAGTATTAAATTTTCAAGTTTTATCGACACTTCAAAATTTAACTGTATATAGATAACAGTGACAACAATAATATAAACAATTGGTGAAATTTTCAAGTATTTACAGTGATTAGTTTTTGAGTTACAACTATATAAGAAATCGATTTGGTCAAAACTTGTTTTGCGTAAAAATTCCCGTTTTTCCGTCACTTTTATTTTGTTTTACTCGATTTTTTTGTAAAACTGTTAGAAAATTCTTTCTTTTGATCTTTATAATTCACCAGTCACCAAGGATATTCACTTTGCATCGGAACCCCCTCCCCCCCTCCGAAGTTTGAAATTTAAGCATTATTTCGACTAGTTATGCTGAAACAGACATAAAAACAAATCAAAAAAAAACACACACATCATTGTAAAATCAATACATTCCATCACTTCGTTCAGAATCTAATATAATAATTAAGAAATTAATTTAGTTGTTTGGAGTAATTCAAAATTCAAATAACTATATAGTTAATTGAAATTTTTACCAAATTGTTATATAATTACTTAATTATTATTCATTATCTATACATAATAATATATTCTAAAATTATTTTTACCCTTTTCAACCAATTACAAACATTTAAAATGTTCCATTATTTTTATTTATTTATTTTTTTTTATATAAATGTTAATAAACAATTATTTGCTAGCTGAATAAATGCTTAACAATGTAATATAATGTTCCTAATACATTTTTAATTTACCAACTTTAAAATACAAACAATTTTTTTTTTTAGAATTTTATCAAAATATATCAAACCACAGAATTATTTATAATTATTTTATTAATTTATATACAAAAAAAAAGTTTATTGGAATATCAAATTAACTGTTTACAACCGTTTATTGAAATTCAAATTTTTACAATATTCAATATAGGATATATATTCCATCTGTATAACAAATATTTCTCCTCAAACAATTTTTGATATTTTGTTGTAATTAAAAAACAGGTTATTTATTTCAACTTCAATTTTCATTGTACCTACCTATGTTTATTTGGCCATTATTATATTCTATTATTACTCTTTTTGAGTTAATTTATAGGCATGAAAAATATTCGGTCTTTTTTAATTTTTATTTCCAAACATCGTCAACGAAAAAATATCTTATGTGTCCAAACGCTTGAAAAACTATAATATAAAATTTGACTGAAGTTGTTTTTAAAGATATGTAAAATTATTTAAAAATTTAAAATAAATATTCACAATTTATTTTTATAAGCATTTGAATATCTATTTTTATATAATTCATCAGAATCACAAGAATTTGCAAATTGTTTTGAAGTTGAAAATTTATAAAATGTACTATTTTTATAACTTAAGCTTGAAATATTAATACCAACTTCTTTTAAAATTCTAAAACCAAAAAATCAAAAAATATATATAAACATACATTTGACAATGTTCAAATTTGAACGAAATTGCATATTTTAAGTTTAAACTGTAAATAATGATATTCATTATTTTGTTATGAAACAAAAGCAATATTTGTTTGGAGTATAAAACTTTTACGTAAATAACTATACTTTATACACACAAATACACAATATTATTTTTAAAGGTAATTGGTTCTACTTTTTCAATTATTATTTGAGTACATAAAAACTTAATAATTCATATGTCTCCTGTTATTTATTGTTCAGTCTACAGAGAGTTGCCTTAATTATAATATATTTATACACTATATTATGCTATAGTTCCCATCCTTTATCTTACGTCCTCTTCTCACTTAGAACATTATTTTAGTACTACCTATACACGGAAAACAGTCGAGTGTGGTATTTATTATTTATACGTAAGTATAAGTAGTAAGTACCTACCTACCTGTAATACTTTGGCGTGTATGTATATAATATAATGTATGAAACAAGTTTAAGATAACTAATTTTTCTCCTTTTCTAAATATTTTTTTCTAATTTTTGAAACTTAAATAAATGATAACTCGTATTTTAGTTAAGTCCCCTTTCTCATAAATACACATATAGAAATTGTTATGGGAGTTCTCTACAGTTCACGTACATGCATTTCAATTTTGTTTAAACATGAAAAGAAAGAAAAAATTCTTTATCCGTTAATCGTCATGAACGATTATAGCCGCGATTTAGTAGATCGGACAAGAAAACCCCCCCTACATCAACTTTTAGACAGCTGTATTGGTCTACAGAATAGGTACCTTATACTATACCTACCTATTGAGAATCACTGAATTAATAGTATTAAGACTAAAATCGTGTTTGTAAATAACACGACTAAAAAAAAAAACCAAAATATCCACGCAATACCGCGCAATAGAGTAAAAATTGTTCACTTGACAATTATATTATATTACCATCATGTGTAATGTATTGAACAGTCTATAATAATTTCAAAATTATTAAGTTGAAAATAAAATAAAAATTTAAGGCTAGCTTATTTTTTTAAAAGGCCTTTTGATTGAGGGAACTCAATGTAAATTGTCTACAATTTCGGTTTAACGATTTTTTAACCCCGATTCCCAGTCAACCTTTTTAAATCTATGAAAGGGATTTTTAATAAAAGGGTGCCAGTCACCAAACAATAATTTGTATACCTACCTGGTGTAAAATTCTATATTGTACCTCTGAAAATAAGTTGTTTTATTCTTGCAAACTGATGTCTATATTTCTACAATTTAGTGTTTACTAATGGAATACAATGTTATAGTTGTAAAAACGATAAACTTCCGATTAAAAAAAATATATATATATAAATATTATATTATTTGTGATTAAATAATATTAATTCAAATGAATCAAGAACATTTTAGATTCTGAGCGGAGCGATGAATGTATTGATTTTACAATGTTATGTTTTTTTTTTTT
>VUJU01002422.1:0-37483 GCA_009835225.1 Aphis craccivora
TGTGAGAATCAATCTTGTCCAATCCTCCTGGTATCTTCAGTGTTGATGTGTTTCTTGAGTCGTTAATGTTGGTGATATATTTTTTCACTTCAAACTTGTATGTTGCGATGGTGAGATTTTATACTGACTTGTACACAACCTTTTTATACTACGTTCTTTTATATTGCACTGTCACATTGCACTACGATCTTTTTACTACACTGCTGGGATGTACTATTACTACACACAGGATGCTGTGTGGGTGTTGTGTTTTTATACACTTTTCCCACTACATTAGGTCATCTGGTGAGGTCAAGTCGCTTATGTGACCCGCGTGTTTAGTGCGTAATTGTATGATTGGTATTTAGTTTTAAATTTGCTTGTTGTATAATTGTTTTCTTATAATATAATGATCTTGGTATTTATATTAATTTGGTTACTTGCATTTGATTTCACATTCTCTAAGTACGCCTATAATTGGAAATCTACTTTATACATTTATTATAGTATAACACTGTGATATTTATATATTACAAATATATGTATATAAATATAATAAAGATGCGTTCAGCTTAATTTCTTTCATAATTTATTGTTTTGTTGTGTTAATTGTTGAACTTTAATTATGCAAAATATACGAACGTAATACCGTATAGCTATATATTAAAATTAAAAATCATATTAACTTATTCAATTATGTTGAGGGTGACTGGCGTCAACTGCTCTAGGAAAGATTATCTAATTTTAAATAATTTATAATATTTTGTTAATCAATTTATTTTTAAAAAAAGGTAAGGGATAGGTAGACAATTATTCTGAGAAATTAGAGCACAAACAATAAAAAATTATAAAAAGGTTTCAAATTGGATACCACTCCACTGTACAGTAGATATAGAATGGGTCACTGTAATGGATATGTTACATTTGAATTCAATGAAATATCATTATAAACGAAAAATAAGTGGAGCAGTCTATCAGCCTATTTTATTATATATTTTTTAACATAATAGACGTTATAAATGGTAGATTGTATTTTATACGTTTAATAACGTTTCTAAAATAATGTTGCAGCTGATTTTATACAATTTACTTTAATAGTAGATTTTTGAAATTAAAAACAACTAAAATTTAGTCTCAAATTTATTTTAATATCAAATAATATATTTAAAACACAGTTTGGAAGTCAAAACTCAGAAATCTTATTTCACACACATCCACAACTATTTTCAATTCAATTTGTCTTTGTTGGATAATTTTAGTCGAACTGTCAATTTTCAACAACTTTAAAAAAATGTATTTTTTTTCACCCCCATTCAAATGTCTTAAATATCTATGGGAGTTTTTCCTCTATTCGGAAACATGATTTATAATTAAAATCCTTTAATCCTTGTAATTTTTGATTGTATATAATTTTTTTTTTTAATGTTAAACATTCCACTTATATACTTAACTTCCATTTTCTACAATACGATTATAAAAAAAATATTCATTTAATTAACATTCCTCCTTGAAAGTGTAAACTTATTTTATACTTTAGTAGTTTTAATTCGATTTATTTTCTTCTTCAGCTGTCTACTTTTAATTTGATTGATTATAGTTGTAAAAATTAGACATACTTTTCAATTATAAAAATAGGATTACTTTTTCCCATTAGAAAGCCTAATATTTAGTACGATTGGATGGAGACATATTCATTACGGACTAAATATTGTTAAACGTTTAAAACGAAATTAGAATAATATGATAGTATTGATAACTGCAATACTCTAAATGCAAGTAGATACTAACATTGTAAGTTTTAGTTAAAATCTAAAATTCTAAATAATACGTATAGTATTATATAAAAATAAACTAATTACGGCAATAAGAAGGTAGATAGTAAAAGGACTCAGGTTATCGTATGTATCATAGGCACACATAGTGTGAAGGCTAGACAGGTTATGTCCCCGGAAAACAGATCAGACTCCTATATGATACAAAAATACATGCTATGAGTGAACATGTCTAAAAATTCATAAAAATAAACAAGCTCCCTTCTAAAATGTCGAATAGTGTTACACTATATCGTTCATGACTCACGAAATCATTTAAGTCTACCAAAGTTCTTAATTCACTGACTTTATTTGTTTGTGATTAAAAAATATGGGTAGCAAAATATAATTTAATAAGTTTATTAATTTGTAATATTTAATTTTAATTTTTAAAACACGTACATCGCTATTTATAACCTTAATATTGAACTCTGAACCATAATCAATAATATTAATAATATAATGATGGCTAAATAATACTTGTTCATACTTCTAAGTCAGAGATTCCCAAACTATGGTACTTACGTAAAAGGTCATATAATTGTACATTGAAAATCATATAAAAACACGGAAAATAATTCAAATTTGTGCTTTTATTTATTAATGTCTGTAAAAATACAGAAAATCTAATATTTTATATAAATATAATCTTAATTCTAAGTAAACCATTTAAATACTATATTCCTACTTAAATGAGTGTTATATAATTCAGTTGTTTGATGAATATCTATTATTATTTAAAATAATATATTAAAATACATTATTTGTAGTTCTTTATAAAGATTTGTTTCAGTTACCGTTATTCATTTCAATTTAAAATTCGATAGTTTAAACTAAATATTGTCAGTTAGTAAACTTACAAGTTACAAATTTGAAAGTCTTACTTTCTTATTTGACTTAAGTCAAATAAACTGTCCAAAAGTTTTCAAACTTCGAGCCTCGAGGATGTTTATTTACACTATTACTCACGCACCCAGTTTCTCAGATTCGTAAGTCCATTCATTAAAACACAAAACAATGTGTTTTACATTGTAAAAAATAAATATCCAAAGCTTCAAAACCATCTATATTATATTATAATTAAATGGATAACTTTAAATGTTATTTTTAAAACCCATTTTAAAATATTTAATTAAAAATACATACATGCGGTTTAAATCCTTTATATCCTTTATATCCTGTCATCCTGAATGTATGAAATAAAAAAATATTGCAAATATATATATTTATTTTTTATTTTTGGTTTGTTATGTTGTTTTTTGTCGATAGAATATCGATATCGTATGACTTATAAAACTATGATACGATATCGTTAACATATTTGATATTGAAATTATATCGTTAGTCATCACAAGTGAACGAATGTATTTCTTTCGTAAATCGCAAACTATAACGATTTATCCCAAACGGTTTTAAATATTTGTTATTATTCAAAAAGTATCAATCGTAGGTACTTGAAAATTTCCCCAGTTATTTAGATTGGCATTTTCTTTACATGATTTAATTTTCAAAATATTTTAACTTTTTTTGAGCTATTTATAGACGACCGAAATTTTCTATTTTTCTAAAAATTTATTTTTGAAGTGTCGATAAAATTTTTTTGACCCAATAAAAAAAACTTGAAAATGTAATAGAAAATTCCTCATAAGTTATTCTTACAGTGATTAAAAAGTTATAAGAATACATAGGCACAATTTTTTTTTATTAGCATTTGAAGTTCATATATTGACAAAAATTCGTTAAAATCATGAATATTTGCAAATTATTTTGTAGGTATAATTCATAAAATTTTTGCATAAGTAGCTAAGAGTTGAAAATTTAATACAAGATTTTTCATAGTTTAGCTTACAATAATTATAAAAGAACTTACATTTTGGTGTATTCAGGCCATTAAAACATAAACCACCTTTTTCACCAACCACAATTTCAAGTATTTATACTGATTAATTTTTGAATTACAACCATATAAAAAAATCGATTTGGTCAAAAACTGGTTTTGAGTAAAAATTCCCGTTTTTCCTTAATTTTTTTTTTGGTTTTCCCCGGTGCTTTTGAAAACTATTAGGAATTTCAAAAAATGACCTCCCCAATGCACCAACTATATTCACTTTCGAACCGGAAAGCTACTGAAGTTGAAAATCGAAGCATTATTTTGACACGTTCTCGTGTACACAGACAAAAAAAAAACATATAACATTGTAAAATCAATACATTCATCGCTCCGATCAGAATCTAAAACATGTGTACATAGTTTTTATATCTTTACTAAGTAATGTATTTTTTCACATTATTACTGTGTTTTTGGGTCTGTAAGAGAAAGTTAAAAAGATTAAGCTTGTAATTTATATATCTTAATTTATAACTAATATATCGTTAGCTATGATTTTTATCTTGTTACAATTTTATATTTACAAATTAATTAATAAATTAAAAGTTAATACCTATTTTGTGATAATCATACAATTTCACATTATTTAGTTTGTGGTATCCACGTTCAGTACATTCGTTATACTCGAATCTATATAAAGGATCAGAACTGCCCTGTACCATTTATGTACTCTATTTACACCTATGTTAATCCGGTATACACTTATACTTATGTAATATTTCATTAAATAATGTCTGCATATAATTTTCAGAAATGCTGAGTTAAAAAGGTAAAGTTATACTTTACAGTTCAATACTTTGTTTTTGGAAAACATATTATCTCTACTACTTAAATAAAACATGAATCAGGTTCTTAGTACTATATAAATGAGCAAAAAAAATAATTTTGTATGGTACCTAATTAATTATTTAACCATGATCATTGAAAACCAGAAATAATCGTTTTTTACAGCAAATTTTATTTTTCTCACCCAACAAATTCATTTTTAGGGAATCAACTAGTCAATATATTATATAATATAAATCAGCTAATTTTCAACAGTACAATTCACCATTTCACAATAATAAGTTATGTTTTAGTACATTCAAGATGCATAATATACGTACGATTTATATTTAATATGTGTATTATCTAATAGTATGTTGTCTTATTGCACTTTGGTTCATAATATAAGAGTACATTTATAATAAAAGTAATTTTTATTTTTAACAATACTTTTTGTACCCGTTTTGAGAATGGCTGCAGATACATTATTGAACTCGTAATAAGATAATAAAATATACACTAAGAGATCTTTTTAGATTAGACTTGTCACACATTGGGAGAAGGGAATAGTTCGCGGAAGAACAGTATTTTATAACTTCAAATAGTAAAAGGAAAAAGTCCCTTTTATGTAAATACCAGTGTAATTCAATAAATGTCTTCTGTCCAGTCACGATTTACTATAAAATAGGTAGGTATTTTGTATGCATTTTTCGTATTGTTGATATTCCGTTGTTTGTTCGTCTTAACAGAGACTTTAAATAAAAAAAATCTATTATTTTCATTGGATTGTAGACTATACCTATAGGTTGGTAAGTACAAAAAAAAAGCGATTGAAACTTATTCCGTTTGATATTATTTTATTAATTTTCTTTTTATGTAGAATATGAACGAATATGCATTATTTTTAATAGGTAAGTGGTTAAACGTAAAGTGTTAATAGTTTTTAAATTTAAATTAGTACTAACAAAATAATTTACAACTCTAAAAGACTAACTCTTTGATTCGAAATTTAATTACAATGAAGTCGCTATAATGGGTTCCAACTCGAGGACTAAATGTATATGTACTAAAATTGCCGTCTTCTATGATGGAAAACGTATCACGTATGTAGAATTTAAATTATGATTAATGAGCATAATATATATATTTAATTTGCCTACCTCGAGCATTCAGGTTTATTGCAGTCTTAAAATTTAAAAAAAGTTAAAAAATTAAGCTTGTAACTACGAGTGCCTCCGACGCTTTTCAACGATATTAAAAATTAAACCACGCCATTAACATTTATACACCTTAACGGAGAAATAACAATGGTTGTACATTTATCTCAAGTAAACTGCATAACTATGCACCGTATCTTTATTACGCCGTATTAGATGAACAATATTGTCGAGACTTTTTATTATCTTTCACTTGGTAATAAATTAAATTCATCACCTTGGCCATCCTTTCAGCACTATCGCAGCCGCTGTAAACTTTCCCAATCTTTTTTGTTTTATATTTATTTTTGCGTCATTTACGCTGATTCGGTACTTTAGCCTCCCCTATATTTACCTATTACTCCTATTTTTATTCACACACGTATCATGTAGCCATATAAATATATTACTGCAATTCTATTTTCCTAAATTCGAATTAACTCAGAAATTAAATTCGTTAGCATCGCTTTGAGTATATCTACACTGTTCTAGGTAATTTAATTCACAAATAATCAAGGTGCGTTTATTCTAACGGTTTGATGAATCGAATCCAAGTAAAAATATAATTTCATTTTTCAAAAAACAATTTATAAATAAAAAAGAAAAGTCTCTATATTCAAGATAAACAGATTAATGATAAATGATTACTACATTTACCATTTACTGATAATATTTAGTAAGTCCTTTTTGTATGTTCCAGTGGCCACTAATAATTCTCATATTAACTATCAAACAAAATATATTCTCAAATAAAATTGACAACCATATAATACTAGTCACCTGCAGTTGTCATTCAATTGTTCAATTTCAAAAACTTATTGTAATAGGGTATTGGTCACACAATGGATGCATTATTAAGTCAACGAAATATTTTTATAATTTTTACAGTAGACAGACATTCAGATTTCTCGAAAACACAGACAGTCATAAGTCTATAAAAGTGAGAAAAAATTTTACACTTATTATGAATTCTTATCTCGATTTATCTTAATCGTTTTACACAATATTAATTATATATAATAAAAGTTCAAAATAACGCGTAATTCGTCTAGAACCAACCACATACGAAACATCGTAACGTTATTTTAACATTTTGGTACAGTGAAATATATGTGTCATAAATCATAATAGTATAATATTATAATACTTGTAATGAATTGATAATTAATAATCAATCTTGTTTGACGACAGCACGATACGTCATATTAAACATAAATCTACCCAAATAATTATATAACTTTAGTGTTCAAGTATGACCTAAGTTGAATAATTACTTTTAAGTTATATTATTATTACTTTATATTTACCTTTGCTTTCATAGCAGTAATAGAGCTTTAAAGTTCTCAAAAAGCAGGAATGGTATTTGTTTTTATTATTTATTTAATGAACGCAATCAATCAGTGTATAAGTAACAAATTGTATAACAATACAAATACCAAACAAATAAAACACAACATAATAAAGTTTTCAGTTACCTCTTCAAACCAAATAAATAAAAATTAATTGTATTTACTCAAGAATAATTATTAGCGTATTTATTTTTCGTTCAATAAGATTTTAATTAAAATTTCAAGTAAGGTTTTGGTACAATAAAGTTTGATTTAAAACTCAAAAGATTGAGTACAACTGAGCTAAGCCTAGCTGTTATTACAACGGCTCCCCAGTACAAATACTCAAAATAATAGTGCAGTTTATAAAAATAATAACTTGGGTTAGGTATTTTATTTTTACTGTATCAATGTACCGTAATGAAAAATATAAAAACTAATATTATTTTTTTCTTCGTAACATTTCTTTTCACTAAGTCTAGTATTGTACAAAACTACAAAAACTTATGCGTTAGCAAGTTAGTTATTAGATACCTATATGTCTACCAGCCAATAGCTATTGGGTGATGGCTCCAAATACATATTTTAGATAGCTCGTTTGAACCACCTAAAGTTTTAGGTGGATATGAATAAATAATAAAAAAGAAAACCGGAAAACTTGCTTCTATTATAGGTTTCGAATGTACCCCGTTAGTCTTTATCAATTAAATTACTGAAATGGGTGTATACAATTTTAATTCAGTAATAGTCATTGTACACAATTAAAAAATTTTTAATTAAAGAAACATACACAATACGTCTATATTTTATAATAGAAATAATAACTTAATCAAGATAAATCGAAAATAACTAAGAGGAAAGCAAACATTTCAAAAGTAAAAGTTTATTATTATTATGCCTAGTAAATGAGAATGTGAAAATTTAAGAATTATAGGAAAAATACAAAATTGACTCATTGGAAATCAATTACAATGTAACCAATAATGTTACACAACAAGTACATACATCATATACTTTTTGTCCTGCTATTTTCGCTGCATTCAGAATCAAAAATAATTTATTATTTAAAATAAATGCTTTTTAAGTATTATTTATATAGTTAGTACTTAGTAGGTATAGTAAATATTAAAGTACAATAATATTGTTGACATAGATGTCTATTGCAGTACTATTATTTTACAGATCTGACTTAAAATATTTTTTTTTTTTTTTGTAAGCATTTAATAAAATCATCCTGCTCTTCCAAAAAAACAACTATAAATAATAGTGATTATTAGGGCTGGGAATTCTATCACTGTAAAAAAACGTATAAATTCTCAATACAAAATACATTTATGGCCTAACATTTTTAAATAATGAATTAAAACAATGTGAAAACTTATTAATACGATCAAAAAAATAAATACAAAAATTGTAATACATGAAATTTTTTTAAACTCTTTAAATAATAATTTTTTTTTAAATTTAAATTTTCGTAAAATATTTCCTAAAAATCAGTTCTCTTAAAAATGAAAAAAATGTTCTTAGAACCAACATTTTTAAAACATTGATATAAAAAAAAAATGCAAAGTTTATTGAAATTCCATTTATTTCTAATTATATAACTTAATGTAGGTAATATATAGATTTGGTCATATGATTTGCAGATACGTTTACTTGCCATTTTTAATTACCTAGTTTATATTATAACGAATACAAATTGTAGAATAATTTATATTGATATTTTATTTTAACGTTTATATTCTTGAATTTATTATAATTGACTGTGTCACGTGATGTGTTTTAACTATAGAAAATATAAATTATTTATATAATAGTATTTTATAAGTCAAATAACACCATATATTTACTACACAACTTATGACATATGTAGTATTAATTAAATATTACCAAAAAAATAAATTGTATATAAGGTAATAATTTAAAAATTTGTATAGATTTTTAATAAGGCGCAGAGTGGGTGAGTCATTCATCATGGATTTTAACTAAACTTATTCTGACTACCAGCATAATTATCTGTAGTTTGCATATACCAAATGGGAAATCTTTTGTTTTTTTATTTTCACTTTAATATGTTATTCAATATATTATTATGATCTGATGTTGATTTAGCTTCAAAAGACTAAACTTACCTCAGAAATCCATTAGCATGTTTTAAATAGTAATTCAGCTGAGAAACTAATGTTTTAAATAATTATAGGTATATACTATTAATAATAATAACATTAATTATTATTGTAATAGATTTATTTCACACAAATCATGATATATTTTATTATACTGCCTAATTAATTGACTACACCAAAAATATGAATTTGTATAGGCAGTTTAATTTTATTTTAACACTGCAATATTCTATATGATAATAATAATTTTTATCCTTCTCGTTGATCTAGATTTAATCTTATGATTTGCGGGATAATGTACAAATAAGGATTTGCATTTGTTATATAATAATCAATTTAAATATAAATCTATACATACTTTAACAAAAACAAAAACCATTAACGTCTAAAAATTGGGTACTTATTTATCAATAATTATTTTTAGGACCTTTTGGTTTCAACGTTTCAACTTAAAGCTGACAAGAGCTTTTAATAACTTCTTTAGATTGTTTTTTTTATTAAGAGTTGAATATGGCGCCTTTTTTTTTAATAAAAATTAAATAAAATTAATACGTCTTTGGATCTCTTATTAAAATCTTTGATTTTTACCAAGCTAAAAAAAAATATGCATCACATATGCTTGTAATTTTATAACAATAATAATTGTGTTTTAAAAATTACCGATGTAACTCACATGATGATATTATAAGCTATTTTAAATGTTATTGTTCTTATAAATGTATCTACTAACATAATAAAATAAACCAAATAGTTTTAAATTGCGTTCTTCTAAAATGTGTATTAAAAAATAACAATACATTTGTTATAAAAAATGTTCTTCTAAACACTGTTAAAGTATAAAAATAACGTAAAATTGTATTCGTATTTTTTAGTTGCATACTTCTTCTATTCTAGAAAATAAAAATTATAATGAAATTACTTACAGAGTGATAAAATATACTAGCGTTTACTATAATAAAACAAAAATATAACCAAAGAAAATTGTTTTTGCAGAATATTCAAAAAGTTGGTAGGTATTTCAGTTACTACAAAATTGTGTAGGTAGTGAAACACAAACAATTGACAAACACATAACAAAAGATATAAAACACAATCCGACACGTTTCGTTTTCCTCGAAATGGAATTTCCAGACAATTAACTCAAAAGGCGTATTTCACATTTGAAAAAAATAAAAATAAATATGTATATTGTTCAGAAAATTTAAATTGTATTTAAAATAAAAAATGTGGAATTATATTAACATTTATAGGAAAACCACAAATTAACATTTGATTCGAGACTTTTATTATATCCTCCATCTTTATCTTGTCTGCAGGTATATTATTCTGTTTTTTTTTTTCATCAGCTATGAACTATTAATTGCCTTAAGTATTAAATTCTATAGTTAAGTAAAATATATGTAAAAATATCAGACACGGAAAATGCAATATTATACTATTATGTGATCGTAAGCGGTAGGGTTTTGGGTGTTCAAACACTCCTCGAAATTAAAAAATAAATATTGTGAATTAAACTTAATATATAGGTATGTAGACCAAACCCCCTCCGAAAATATTTCCTACCTACGCCCATGATTGTCATCATGTAATATTATTTTAATGACTAATAACTATAAAACAATTTTATAGACGTGTTACAATATTATCCACTTTCTTCGTTATTATTGAAATTGGTAAGTAAAATTTAAGCTCTGAAGCGAATACTTTTACTCAACTGCATAAAAATTATAATATCATATAAATATGTACCGAGACGCTGCTGGTATTTTTTAATAATTGGATAATATCTTAAAAACATATTATGATAATCTAAAAGACTGAGAAATATATTATTGATAATAAAGTTTATTATATTACAATTAGTTACCCATGACATGTCCATGTGCAGTGTAATAATAATAATAATAGTAATAATATGAAGGTGGTGTTAAAACGTGAACGAGCACCTGGAGAATAATGCGACGTTGATACTTTGATAGATTGTAAACTATGATAAAATCACCAAGGTCCATGGAGTACTCTGCAGTTCCCTAATTAGTTGATTGGGTACACGATCGAGTCAAAGAGACCACTGTGTAGTAGTATATATATCATATGGAGTCTTTAAAAAGAGGAGCTCGAGGGTAAGGCTGCAATGATTCAAAATAAGATGTTAATATACGCAGATATAATAGATAGAGATTAAATTACAAAATCAAGGATAGATAAAACCTGGTGTATAGCTGATACAAGTATTCAAGTTTAAATTAAAATATCTAATAACCGTAAATAAAAATAAAATGTACTTATCTAATTATATTGTTTTTTTAGATCCATCACTCCAGCACCCCAAGTTCTAAATTTTTGCACCAAAATTACACAGGATTATTTAACCATTTTGTAACGAAATGTAACCACAAAAACATTTTTTGTAACTTACAATGAAGTTCAGAAATCTAAATTTTAATTTCGGGTGCTGATGTGACGTCACCCCAGCACCCAATATCTTTCAAAATAACTGATTTTATTTGACATTTTCACAAGATTATGTAACCATTTTGTAAGCAAATTTGAACCAAAATTTGAGATTCCTGACTTAACTCCGTTCCCGTAAAACCGGATACAAGTTGACCGGGTGCCAGCGAGACATCACCCCAACACCCGAGTTCCTTTCAAAATGATTATTTTTACTTGAAATTTTCACAACATTTTGTAACCATTTTGTAACGATATGTAATCCAAAATTTGAGATTCTTAACTTAAGTCTAATCCCGTGAAACACGATTCAAATTTGGTGGTCATCATTTGTGACGTCACACGTGGACCCGGGTACTTTTTATAAGGATAGCCTTCAAAATAATTTGTTCGATTTGAAATTTTCACAACATTATTATGTCACCACTTCGTACCAAAGGTGAGCAAGTTAATGAAAATAATTAACTCAAGTTAAGTTAAGTTAAGAGGATACAATATCGATAAGATAAAAATTAATACCTATGGAAAAAAATATTAACTTAACTCAGTTTCAAAAAATTAATCAATTTTTTTTTCAATTAGTATGTAAATCACATAAAGAGTGCATGTGTCGTTTTAGTTTCTAATTTATAAATTATAAAAAAACAATTTTATTGAACTTTTATTACAGTGTACACTATATAATATAGGTACCTTTTTACTTTTACTTTACCTACTGGCTACTATTATTTATTTATTTAAACTATACTCATCTCAAATTAATAATTTAACAAATATATTTTTTTATATCGTATTGTAATTAAATGTCATAAGATATGAACATGAGTACATGACTTTCATATTTAAGTCGTATAATATTAAATTATAACAATAATTGTCGATTTGTAATATATAATTAAATATATAAAACAAAAACTCTAAAACATTTAATTATACATTTTATTTGCATATGGTTTATTACATAGTATTAAAATATTTATTATATTTTATACTAATAATGTAGTAATATTTACGTATAAAAGAAAAATTTAAAAAAAATTTTAACTTGACGGATTTTTTTTTTAAATCAACGAAGAAAAGCCAAGTTATTTCAACTGCAAATTAAACTAGTTAAGTTTATATTGTCTGCAAACATTTGTTAGTTTGTAAAACCTGAATTAAAATTGAAAATTGAAACAACTTAAATTTTGTATTATTAAAGAAAATGTTTAATAAAGTAGATGGTCTGGATGAATTATATTTACCTACTATATTTGGATTACTCTCAATCCCTGAGAGCAATTTTAAAAGTGTATTATAATATTATAATATCGTATAGGTAGAAATAGTATCCATACAAATTTGTATTCTCAAAAAAATTGTATTCATATGAGTATTTTTTTTTTTTTTTTTTGAGGGGGAGGGGCTTGTGTGTGCTTTGTTGTGTTTGCAGACGAGTAATAAAATCAAAATGTATACGAATACGAATACGTGCTCATACGTACGCAGGTGGTGACATTAAATTATTCTAATCTATAGCTAGTCTATGGGTGGTGATAAAACCTTAAATTTTGACCTTTTCGACGTTTGTCGAAAACATCGTAGAGCACAGTCCGACAATCCCAGTGTGAAATTTAGTTAAATACTTAATAAAATCCAATTACCAGTATAGACAGTATAGTATACTAGTGATAGTGGTATCTTATCGAAATAAAGATAATATCAAGTCGGTACCTATACAATACAATACAAAATAATCTGTGAAATTTGACTGTTTAACTGTATAATCTGTTCTGTGAATTTTAAACGGTTGTGTTTGTTCTGTTATTGTTAAATAAGCTGAAAATTAAAAATAACTATTTCCAGTTCCAATGTTATAAAAAAATACAAAAAATATTTAAGTTATTCATATATCTATACATACTGGTGTCTTGAGTAATTCATCTTCGCCTAGCCGGAAGTTACCAACTACTGAAGCTACGAGTAAGAAATTTGGACAGTAGATTTGTTTTGTGATGTAGACATTTACTAAGAAAGGATTTTTCAAAATCATACTTTTATATACTCCTTGATCAGTGCATTTGTTAAAATAATTCAAGTAGTTATTGCAGTTAAAACTTTTTCATTAAGATATTACAGATATGTTGTTTCACTTGAGGGTTAGAAATTATAAACTTACGTACAAATCTGCATCTCGCGGGGTTCGCAATCCACCACAAATGGATTGCCTATCTGATAATATACTGCTTGTAAAATCATAAGAGACACATGGGCAACGCCGAGCGGAATAGCTATAATATAACCCGAGTCCAAACTAACTCACAGACTGATAAACGTGGAGCCTGAACAATGATAGATCCATAGATCAAGGTTTGCATTTTACACAGTAGGTTAGGTTAGGTACCAACAATTTAGTGAGCAATAAGAGCATTTTACAAATTTCGCAATCTAAAGTGGTGTTTCCACAATTTTTGATATTGAAAATGGTCAATGAAAATGTTTAAATTTTGAACACCAATAAACCGAATATTAAATAACAAATTGAACAAATCATACTATAGAGTTGACATTTTTAACGGTCAACGAAGTGCATGGGTTCAGCTATATATATTATATATAATTTTAAGACAGAGTTAATCTAATGACATTATTTAATTTGTCACGGGCATCGCCGTGCGGTACCAACTATTCTGTATAAAAGTATTAAAAATTCATCGACACAACTTTTTTTTATGTATTTGAAGTTCAAATCAAGAAAAAATTTCGAATGTCGAATGACTTCACTTAACTGTTGAAACTAATTGTAAATAACAAAGTTTAAATAAAAATAAAAAAAAATGTCGAATGACGATGTTAATCATTAAGTTTTAATAGTAAAATAACAACTTCAATAGTAATATAAAAAAACTAATCATAAAATATACTTAAAAAAAAAAGAGTCCATCTTTACTTAGAATCGTTTTTCATATAATTACCTACATTGATATTGCCATATTGATACATTATTGAACACGTCCATTATAGAGACTCACTTAAGTAAAATTATGGTAAAAGAATTGAGTTACAAAAATTATAATAATATTTCACATACTATTAACAATTAATAAAATATATTTTCGACCATTTCAACTAATTCTATAACTATTTGGAATAAAAATTATTGGTTAGTTTTATATTTTCCTAAACGATTCTATTATATTAACATAAAATAATGTGGGCAAGTGGGTACCACTTAGCTGTACTGTGGGTGTCGAGTGGATTATTGTAATGGATATCTTAAATTTTAATTCAATGATATATCGTTGAATAGTATATATACTATAAAAACTTTTCTGAGCGGAGCTTAAGTAAAATCACAAAGTACATTTCATATGTTTTGTTTTTTGACATTGCTATGGTAAAGTAATTTTAATTAACTACTAATACAGTAAGTTGAGCTAATTGTTTGTCAAAACATTGGACTTGAAAATATTATTGTGTGTATAAAGTATAGGTACTAATATAGTATGGTTTGTAAAAGTTTCAAGGTCCAAAAATAATATTTTAAAGTTTAAACTATAACAAAATAACGAATATCATTATTAATCATTTAAATATGTAATTTCGTCTACTTTTATATAAATATAATATATATATATATATATATAAAAATAGGCTTAAGTATATGTTTTTTAAATTTTAAATTTTAAAGAGAACTACTTATGGGAAATTGTCTATACAATTTATAAATCTTAAGTACCTATAAAAAGGAACATTTTTATGAATGTCAAATTGCGAAATAGTACTCACATTTATATAATTTGACGATTTTCGTCAAAATTCTAATTTCAAGTGCATATAAAATGTATACATTGGATCTTGTGTTAAATGTTTAAGCAATTTGAAATAGCACAATTTTTTATCGACATTTATAAAAAATTAATATTAAAAATTCAAATGTACCTAATTGCAAAATTCCATGAAATGTATATATTTACGATTTTGTTGATGACTGGTTTTTCCCTCTTCCAGTTTTTCCTTAATGTTTTTATTTTTAATTTTTCAATCCTCCAAAGAACTAATTAAATCAAATTTTCGATAAGAACCTTCCCCCCCTTTTACCGTTCAAAAAAAATTAAATTAAAAATCTCTAAATTTTTAATTCTTCAAAAAGTGAAATATTCCTTTTTTAGAATTTAAAATGATTTATTTTAAAATGAATGTATTACTTGAACTATGTTAATTATTTGTAATATTAAAAAAATTGATACTGAATAATTAATTAAGTGTAATGCTTGTTGCTCACCGCCATTTACCTTATAATACTATTATGAATTTATTACAATTCTAATTTGTATATTTTAATTTTAATTCCTATATAATTTAAATGTTTATTAAATATGTGTAATAGGTATCTTAAAATATATTTAAAAAATCAAAATTTGAATGCATATAATTACATAACTGTTATTAAAGGGAGAAATTTATTGAATCACTTTTTACAGATAAAATTATAATACATCCACTATCCATATTGATGGGTCCGGAAAATTACTTCCACCCATAGAAATGTTTTCATTCTATTTAATATATCTATGTTTTTTAGCCATTGGTATCAAAATAGTGTCTATCATGTTTCACTTTTGAAAACCAACGGGCTAACTGTCTACAACTATAGCTGATGGGGGTTTTGAACGAACGTCGAGTTAAATTATTCAAACATTATTTGAAACGTATTTCGAACGTTTCAATTATATTCGTAGCCAGTAGGTGATTTACACTATACACGATTTAGCCATTTGAGTGGCAACCCTCATCCGTATAATACTACATAATATATTTTGTATTTTTTTGTAGGTAAAATTTGTTTTTCACTGATAAAATTTTGAATGGTGAAAATACTAACTATAAATGATAAAATGTAAATTGTAGTTGTAGTATGTATAACAATAAATATAAATTTTAAAACACAAAAGTACCATATCTTATTGCTCGTTATACAGTAGGTATGCAGTAAGATTTTACACAGTACTGGATTATATATACAATATACATGTATGTAAGTACTATGTGTCTGTAATATTAGTAGGTACGTAAAATGAGCTTGTTTTAGGTAGGTACGGGTAAGTATATAAACTCATTTAAAATGTTATTATTTTCATGATTTTACCTACACCCAAATATCATTTTATACGGATAAGTTACGTAATAAAGACGAATCAATTATAAAAATAATTTCTCGAATTCCCGACGATTTCTTTTTTATTTGCCTTAAATTAACCTGAAAATAAACGATATGATTTTATCGTGAATTTTTTTTTTTTTTTTTTAATATATACGGTTTTGTGCTAATAATATTTTATTGCAATCTGAAGTTATATAAACAACTTTTGAAACTAAACTTTTTTGTATAGAAAGCCCCGTAGTAGATGAATCACGTTTAAATATTTTTGTTTATTTTGTTATTGTTGAAAAATCCAGAAATTCACTATTTCTATTTTACTCACAAAACTTTCTAACCATCTACTTGACCGTAATCATACAATACCTATAATATGTATAAAGTATTATGCAGTACCTATATATAATATGTACATGAATAAATTACGTCTGTTTTATTTTTACTATTTATTATTCTTTTTTTTCGTCCAAATTTATGAGACAACTATTCAAAATGTGTTATTTCTATTTTTCAGCATTAAGGATTTTCGTTAAAAATTATTGAATTATACCTACAAATTTAAAATATTTAATATTTAAGTATGCATTATTTTTGTTATACACTATAAATAATATTATAGTTTAATAACCTAAATTTAACATTTAAACTTTTTGATTGTGCCAAAACGTTCCATTTCCATCCAGGGTTTTAACATATTCTGTAGAAAAAGTACGGTTGTATAATTATGATAATTTTTTTTTTTTAATTTGTATGAAAATATTTAAAACTTTAAAATATATTATTACAAAATTAAAATGTTTGACACATAGTACAAACAAAATATATAATACAATAACAAATATCACAAGAACAATATAAAATTTACTTTTTTTATACTGTTGTTTATATACAATTATAAGATAATAAACATGATAAGTAACTGTAGTTTTAGCGCAATTCGTTGTCAATAGCAATGCAGTTAAAGATTTGATATATTTTTTTTACTTTACCCAATAAAATATTTAAAAGCAAATTAAAATAATAAATTCTCATAATATTTATTTATAATTTAGTTAAATATCAGATTTATAAACATTTTAGACCAATAGAAAGTAAGTTTTGTATTCTATTAAATTCCATTATTCACCTCCATGTAATAGAAATAGTGCATTATCACCTATTTCGAAAATTGCGTTTTGTAAAAATTTGAAGAATTCGTACGTTATAGTTCATTTTTTTAAACAAATTAACTAGGTATTTAATAAAGGAAATATTGCGTTTTAACATATCTTGGAAATAATGTGTTTTGACGTTATCCATGAGTTTTAAATTAATTTCAATAAAGGTAAAATAATACTTTGTTGTTTCTACAAATATAATATATCATTTAATACCTATCATTTTTTATCTATAAGAGTCAATGTAGATATCTATAAATCCATTTTGTTAATTTTTAAAACTATACATTTTGAATTGTCACCTTTCCATTATCAATTATTAAAATACATATACTTATATCTTCAAGACCTAGAATACATTTTGATATAGCATTAATTATTTATGTCGTAATTTCGTGTACATTTTGGTTTAACAAAACTTCACAGGAAAATATATTTTAGCCATTTTTTCAAATTTGACACAGTTGTGTTATTCTTAATAAAAAGAAAAATAATAAATAAACCTATTTATTAAATTTTTTATTTTGTTATTATTATTATTTTCAACAGTTATTTATTTTTCGCAAATTCTTTTATACGGATAAAAATATGTTAATAAATTACAATCATTTGATTTGTACGCAACGTTATTGCTTTGCATTATTAATGCACCATTTGCATAATATATTTAAATTATACTTATAATTTTGTGAATTTTATTGTTGAAATTAAAATAAGTTTAGATTTTAATCTTGTTTAATTCTCTATATTTCTCGATATTATATTATATTATATTATAGTTAACGAACTGCTAATGACTTCCAAGCATGTACATCTATGGCAGTTTATATAATTTACTCATTAAGGGATATATTTAGGACCAACTCCGTAATATACGACAATAAACAGATTATTCGTTATTAAAAATCACTGTATTAAAAGTTGAGCGCGATAAAAATAAATATAAGATTAATATAAATATTATTAAAGTGTACTCACGACAAATCAAATTTTTCTATTTGATTAAAATAAAAACTTTAAACTATAGTGATAATAATTATACCTTGTACCTATATATAAAAAGCAGACAACAGTAAAGTTAACAAAAATTTCATTCCAATAACTTGTTAATTTAAGAATATATTATTTTTATTTTTATTTTGATATTCAGGTGATTTATTTATACAACACTCATTATTTACAATCTATTAACGTTTTAGAAAATATTTTTTATTATATTTTATCGTTATAATTTTGTAAATTTCCTATTTTCAAATAACAACACATTTTTAATTTCATATTCTGAAAAAGAATATGATAATTTATAATATTTATAATTTTATAAAGTTTAGCTGAGAGAAATAGAGTGGTACGGATTACCCTATATCTTGATCTTACCCTCGATTTACTACTCCACTCACCAAATTATAAATACTTATAACTTATATGTTATAACTTGTAAACAAATCAAATTTCAAATTGTATTTATCAAAATACTCCCCAAAATATTCTGTTTCAGAAAATTAAATAAAAAATGTATTTGCCACACAAAAAAGTAAAAAACAAAATATTAAATATATAATAATTTTTGTTTTAATGTTTTTTTTTATTTTGACTGATAAATTCAAATACAGTCGATTCTTGATAACTCGATTTTTTTTTGTCCCTGAGGAATTTCTATATACCTACTCAATGCAATATTAGTAACTTGAAAAATGCAGAAGTTAAATTAATTTTTACCTCCCTTGAAATTCGAGCTATCGAAATTCGAATGTAATAAATAAAATATAAGTAGGAGCATCAAAAATATTATATTTTTAAAATATTTTTGTAATAGATTAATTTACTCTGTAAGATTACTCAAACACCCCAAAAAAGGATCGTTTGTGAATGCGTTAGGCTATGCTGTGCATGGGTCAGAAAGGAAACAAATAGTGCGCTGACGTCCTCTTATTATATTTTATCGAAATTGTAATTTATGATTCTATTTGTTAAACAAAAAACTAAATATATAGTATAATATCTACCATAAGACCATTTTTTTTTTATTCAAAATCAATAGTTAAATGAACTGAAAATTATGAAATTGCAATAAATAACTTTATGTTCAACAAAAATTCGAAAAACTATTCAATTGTTTTTTTTAATTTACAATAATTAATTATTTGTTTCTGCCTCTTTTCAATTTAAAAACTAATCGTTAACAATAATTTGAAATTTATATTGAGAAACCTATATACCTATACGATTTATACACTTCATTTACTTTATAATTTATATTATGCATTTATAGTCAGCACCTATAGGTTTAGTTTTATTCTTAAAAAAGTCTAAATAAAAGAATTCAACAACACTCTACTCGATTTCATTGACAGGTAGTTATTAATTCTGAAAATTATAAAGTGTGCCAAAAAACTTTTTTATTTTACTTATATTTTATCTAATTCTACATATATACTCCATAGTTATCCGAAATAATCAGCCTAGTATATAGATTAACATAAAGAAAATACAATTTTTTATATTTATTAACGTTAATCATAGTTTCTGAAATATTATTTCCGTATAACATACGGTATAAAGTTTAAGAATATGAAGACACACATATATAAAAAAAATAGTTAATACCAAATAATATATAGAGAACAAAAAATATTTAATATTTGTTTTTTGCCAATTTTTCAATGATTTTATTAAATTATAGTAATTTTATTGCATTTAAATTTTATTTTTGTAAATATTCATCATAATTCCCTAAATTATTTAATTAAAATAGCTTTAAATTTAAACGTAAGGTACAGTTAAAACACTATTAGATCGTGTGATTAGAAAGATATATAACTTACGTCTAACTATAATTTCCTTTAATCTTTGGGTTTATAGATATCTAATGAACTTTTGAAAAAGAAATGCTAACATTGTTATTCAATTTATGCTATCTTCTGATGCATTTAGTAGGTATATAAATAATTATTTTTCAATACTTAAAATTATTGAACAGTTAAAGAGTGTTATTGGGTATGGGCTACATTTTTCTGAATAAATATTTAAAGAAATACATATTATGTGTATATTATATATTTTTCATTAATAGCATATTTTGCATTACAGAAGAAAAAAGATTAACCGTAAATATTTCAGCTTTTTTAACAATTAAAATCCTTTCAAAAATGTATGAACAATATTAACTTATGAGTTATGACTTCAAATAAATCACTATTTACTCATTAGTTCAAACTTATTAATTTTTTTGCCATACTAATAATAAATAAAACAATACTTATACAGTTACACTTCGTGTTTCTGGAAATAATATTAAGTAAATTATGACGTAATATTTAAACCGTTACTTTTCCTTCTAATGCTCCATTACCAGTTGTTTTCATACTTAGCTGTATTATTTCATCGATACGTCAAAAAATATGAGCCTCTGAAAATTAACATCGATGTTACTCCTCCATCATTATATGTTCGGTATACTCTGTATTAAGTATAAAGTTTTCCTTTTGATCTCCGTACCATTATACGGCATCAGCGGTGGCATTCTCTTTCATTCACCAAACACCATGAACCAAACTTAACTTCAGACCATTTCTGTATACAAATACCTATCATAATATAATACTCATCATATAGACATATAGTGGCCAAATCCTGCTGCAGTAGGTATATTTTGTAAGGTATTCTCCGACGAATCCCATTGGTTGTTTTTCATTCCTTTGACTTCCATTATGGTTCGTACTGCTGTTATAAATTAAAATAATAATATGCTTTAATATTGTGCTTTAATACAATGAAGGTATTCGTGTAATACACGAATAATGTTATAATGCCAAATCACACGTTTTTTCGACGCTGTTCTTTCAAATACCGGCACGTGATGATTTATCCCCCGATTTCAAGTATGGCGATAACGATATAAAAAGCACAAGAACAATTCAGAAAAAAAAAGTTTAATTAATCTTTTAATATTTGAGTTTTACTTATTTTGATATCATGTGTGTACATCTAGTATATATTATGATATATTTATATTGAAAAACGGTAAATAAGTATGTACCTACATTCTCATAAGTTTTTCTAGCCATGAAAAAAAAAAACAGTTTACCAAAGGGTAATTTATTATGAGTGTTTAAAATTAAAATTTATGAAATGTTCAAAATATATATAAATTAATTTTAAGTTATCATACGATATTAATTTATATAATATTTATAAAATATAAATTCGTATACAATTTATACTATTCTATGGTAAGCCAGTATTGACTCAAAAATGAATAACAATAATATATAATTTAATATATATATCATAATGTGCAGTACCTACCATTTCAATATAAAACGCTGTACTTATAAATCCTACTGCAACAGTTGTTATAGTGGTCAACACTCAACGCCACAATATTAAGCATTACGCTCAGAACATTGTACCCGGCAGTTAGTAGATAATATAGTGACTATCACTATAGTATAGTCATAGTGTTTACTTGTATACAATCAATGATATTACGTATGGTATACCTATTATATATATATCTTTTTAATTATTTATTCTGTTAAGCAATAAGATGATATTGATTCAATAGCTATAAACAATACTATGGTAATACTATTATAATAATTAAATATTAATCTACACTAATATTATAAAGAGGAAAGATTTGATTGTTTATTTGTATTGAATAGGCTCCGAAACTGTCTACTAAGTACAATAAAACAACTCATATAAGAAACCTTGTATTAAATTTTCAATTTTTTTTTGGGCGACCAAAATTTTTTTATCGACACACTAAAAAAAAAATATATGCTTGGAAAAATCGAAAATAAATTTCAGTTGTCTAAAAATAACTAAAAAAAAACTTTTTTAGAAAACTTAACTGTATATCGACAATAGATAAAGTTAATATAAACCAGTGATTCCCAAATTGGGGGGCGTGTACAAATTACTGGGGAGGCGCAAGGGAAAGCAGTTATTACGAAATACTATTTTTATTTCAAAACGCAGAGAAAAAAATATTTTACCAGAAATCTTTATCTGTTACCGAGTGTCAGTAACGGATAACTGATAAAGACTATAAATGTTTGGCCGCAGCGTGTAACTTAATCGTTTAATGTTTAATTCCACGTTATCTCTAATTAATCGGTACGATAAAATTATGATCGATTTTTTTTTTCAATTTATAGGAGGGGCACGAGATTTTTGAAAATCTACAAAGGGGGGCGTAGAATAGAAGAGGTTGAGAACCACTGATATAAACATTTGGTGAAAATTTCAAGTATTTATAGTGATTATTTTTTGAGTTACAACCATATAAAAAAGTTGATTTCAAAAACTGGTCTTGCGTAAAAATGGCTGTTTCATTTTTAAATTCTGAACGGAGCGATGAATGTATTGATTATACAATGTTGAGTGTTTTTCTTTTTTTTTTGTGTCTGTGTACACGAGAAAGTGTCGAAATAAGTTTCAATTTCAAACTTTGGAGGTGGTTTCCGAGAGCAAAATGCATGGCTAAATATATAGAAATGATCGCAACTACGTGATATGCAGGTGTTATGGCCATCACTGGCAGTGATAGATAAGAGATATACAGACCCACGTAGTACGGTGATAAAAATCACTGCCAGTTGAGATTTCTTTCCATGCCAAATCATGAATAGTACGTGAATAGTAATACGTGCGCAGCCCAGAACGCAAATGCGTCTTAATGAGATCATACCTATATTATGCTATATTTTGCCATGGCAAAATGAATCTAGTTGGTGCATTGGGGAGGTCACTTTTTAAATTTCCCAATAGTTTTCAAAAGCGCCGGGAAAAACCAAAAAAAAATTAAGGAAAAACGGGAATTTTTACGTAAAACCAGTTTTCGACCAAATCGATTTTTATATGGTTGTAATTCAAAAACTAATCACTGTAAATACTTGAAATTTTCACCAAATGTTTATGTCAATGTTATCTATATACAATTAAACTTTCAAAAAATTTTGATTTTTTTTTTTGAGATATTTATAGACCACTGAAATTTTTGATTTTGTTGAGAAATTTTTTTTGAAGTGCCGAAAAAAAATTTTTGGATGACTAAAAAGTTTTAAAAATTTAATACAAGGTTCCTTATGAGCTGTTCTTATTGTAGCTAAAAAAAATTAAAAATCGTTAGTCACAATTTTTTTTATAAGCGTTTATAGTCTATCATTTGAAAACGTGAAAATTTGCAAGTAATTTTGAAGTTGAAAAAATCATAAAATTTTTTGTGTTAATAACTATAAGGATTAAAAATACAACACTAAGTTTTCCATAAGTTTTCCTTCAAGTAGATACTTGAATAGAGAAAACTCGAAGCATCAATATAGGAAATATTTTAAGTGCGTTTGAATTTTAAATTTTTAGGAAATAGCGTAACGATAACGATTTATCCTCAAACGATTTTAAATATTTGTTATTATTCAAAAAGTATAAGTCATAAATACTTGAAAATTTTACTAGTTATTAAGATTCGCGTTTTATTTACGTGATTTAAATTTCAAAATATTTTGACTTTTTTTGAGTTATTTATAGACCACTAAAATTTTTCATTTTGTTGAGAAATTTTTTTTGAAGTGTTAATAAAAATTTTTTGGCCCAATCAAAATACTTGAAAATTTAATACAAAGTTTCTCATAAGTTATTCCTATAGTGATTAAAAAATTATAAGAATATATAGGCACAATTTTTTTTATTAGTATTTGAAGTTTAAATATTGACAAAAATTCGTCAAAATCATGAATATTTGCAAATTATTTTGTAGGTATAATTCATAAAAGTTTTTGTATAGGTAGCTAAGAGTTGAAAATTTAATACAAGATTTTTCATAAGTTTAGCTTAAATTAATTATAAAAGAACTTAAAGTTTTGTGTATTCATGCCATTAAAATATAAACCACCTTTTTCAGTAACCACTGGAAATTATATCCTAGGCTGACAAATCATCTCCGTTCAAAGTCGTTTTTCGTATACAATGATACCTGTCATTGGATTCAAATTTAACACTCCTATAATATATAATAATGATTCATATGGCACCTAATGTACAGCAGAGCGGTACCCACTTACCCACTTTTTTTGTTTGTTTTTCTCGTTTTTTTTTTGAAAACTTTTTTAAAATATTAACCTCTATAATTCACCAAGGATATTCACTTCGCCATTGGAAACCACCCCCAAAGTTTGAAATTGAAGCATTACTTTTAACAAGTTATGCCATACACAGACACAAAAACAAAAATAAACACACACACATCATTCTAAAAACAATGCATTCATCACTTCGTTTGAAATCTAAAAGTATTATACTTGCTAAATTGATAAGTGCTATATTGTAGTTAATCATAGATCGTTTTCAATCTCATTCTTGCGTTGTTATAATATACCTATTGACTATTATCTAGTAATTCTTCAAAACCCGATACTCTTTGTCCAAATTATATTAAGCTCTGTTATACTGCGGGAAATAATAACGTTCTCATATCGGGTTAGGTATCTTCTAAAATTATAACTTATAACAATTAGTCAAAGATTATCGTCCTCGAAATATACCCTTTTCTTCGTTCGTCGATTATTCGCTCCTTTTATTAATGGCTTCGACCGAAATGTTGAATAGGTACACCTCTATCCAACAACACTGTTCAGATTTTAGTTCGATGATGGGTAACACCAAAAATGCATTTATACGTCGTCCATATACAATGATTGATGGATTGTAAGGGACGAACTGGATTGTTACTTACATATTTATATACATTATTATCTGTAAACACACACACACATACAGGCACATACTCTCACACTCCATATATAGGTACATACATATGCACTAGTGAAGAAAGTAGTATTGTTTTGTTCAAAGTATTAACTTTAGCACATTAAGTATAATTAAGTATAAATAATAAAAATGTAAATTTAATTCAAAACTTTTAAAATAAACAATTTTGAGATGAATATAATTAATTAGAATTTTCGTATTAGAAAAGAGTATAACACAAAATATATTATAGGTTAATATTATAATTATACAAAACAATAATATAACTTTCGTACATCACAATTGAAATTAACCAAAACTAAATGAACAATCTTCGAAAGTGCTTTTATTTTTTCATACAATTATTACATTTTTATCTTCAAACACCAAATTCATCTGTAACCGACCACTTTTGCTGATAAAACTTGATTAAAAATAAAACGATGAAAGACAATATGATGATATATTTCGTACAAAAGTTAACAAAACTTAAAAACTCATATCGCATATATTTTGTTTTATGAATTATAGGTAAAAACGATTCTAAGAGAAGAAGGTAGGTAGGTACGTAAGTACTTTACTAATTTTCGATGTAATATTTTTATCTATCTAGTCTATCAATTTACAATAACTATTTTGCTATTACATAGTATATATTAATACCTATACAATTCTAAAGTCACATATATTAATTTAATATACTTATATATTATAAGTAATAATAATATTTATTTTTAAAATAAAATGAAAAAATACTGATAATATAATAATATATGTAAGTTATATTATTCATAACCACGAACATATTCAGTGGGACCCATTTTCTTCTTGAAGAATAAATAAAAAAAAAATTAACACCTTGTGAACACGTCATGAGTTTTTTGGACAATGTTCAAATTAATTAGATATGGATTAATATTAAGGGTAATACAGTGCTATGGTATTCAACTCTTGGTTCAGTATACCACTTGCTTTTATTTAAGTCCCATGGACACTTTTTAACCATAATATGTATTTTTTAATACATGTTTTCTTTACAAATTCAGCCCATGAGATTTTTTTAAAATAAGAGGCGAGAAACCGCTGCTTAATAAGGTTGTAAATCTCAGCTTACTTGAAAAATGATATACATATGTAATATGTATAGGTATTTAAAAAATTATAACAAAGAAAAGATAAAACTAAACTATCTACTATTTTAGTTGATTCAAGTATTAAAATAAATATGATGAAATTATTGATAGATTCGCGGATATAATGAGTTGAAAAGTTAATTTTTAATATCTTTTTATATTGTACCTATTATTATATTATTTTATATTTTGTCAATATTTTTTTGATAATTTTTATTTATTATATTAAGTTTGATAATATGACATAGTGCCTTATTAAATATTAGTTAATTTACTTATTCATGTTGTTGTAGGTTCAAGGTACTAAATTTGTTAAGATTATTTACGCACATTTGAGTTTCAAATTTGGGTAGCTATATATACAACTGACATGCGATAATGACATTTTAACCTTAGGAATTTTAGACCCTGCAATTTTACTGTGCCCCGAGCCCCGCAAATCTTCGAGACGGCCCTGTGTCGTACCTATAGAGTTACATAAAACTTTTTTTTCTTACAAGCACAGAGAACATAATTATGACTAAATAATATATAATTAATAACTTAATACTATTACTAAACGATATTCTTATAATAACACGATAAACGTACACGAACATTGCCTTATTCCAGTCGAGCAGTAATTTATATTTGATACGATTAGATACGATATAACATCACACGGGCGATACATCATAATCGGTGAATGATAATCATATTTTGTACTGTTAAATGTATATAAGTAATAAATACTATTATACGAATTATTATCGTGCAGATAGTATCTATGATATCGCCCTGGGTCAGATAATAAGTAATAAGGCACAGGTCGCCAGTTCAATCTGAGCCAAAGAAAAGAGCTGTAAGATTGTTGTGTCCCTTACCAATTCAAGATAATGACGATACAAAACCAATTTCGAATGAATAAAATGTATATTATATAATTGAGTCTAACTTGATAACTGTTATTGTTGTAACCATACTATAAATGTAATTCTATTATTCTATACTTCAGTGTATTATTCAACTACATATTGTAAATTTGTATTATTAATTTTTATGGTTATATTATGTTTATATTATTTTTTTAAATTAATTGTTAAAGTTATTTTTGTTCTAATTGGCGACCGTGACCTAAATTAATGCATTATATTTTTAAGATTGTACTTAAAGGTGGCCCCTATGTTAAATATATATAAGTAATAAATACTATTAAACGAATTATTATCGTGCAGATAGTATCTATGATATCGCCCTGGGTCAGATAATAAGTATAATAAGGCACAGGTTGCCAGTTCAATCTCATCTACGCGATCGGAAACATTGCCGATATTGTGCGTAGCGTAAGGTGTAGTACACATATGACAATCGTTGTCACAAATGTATTTGTTAATTTAATATTTATTATATAATCAATAAGCTATCATTATACAGTCCACAATCAGTGTTTATTATTCATATTATAAACTGAGCCGAAACAGTACAATATGACACATTAACTAAGTGTTGCCAGATAATGTGCAAAATATTAAATACCTAACTAGGTAACGTATAGACTATTCGAATCAACATTTTAGTTTAACATATACATACACAAAAACAACCTATAGGTATTATTTAAAATTAAAATCAATATATTCATTACTCTTCTCAGAATTTAAAACATACATTACAATTACAAAACTAAAACATTTATTATTACATTGCATTGGTCAGGATTTAAAATATAAAGTTATAAATTGTATAATAAACTATTATAACAGTGTGGCTTGATGAATTATTTTATTTTTCGTTTCTATAACTTCAAAGGATATGTTACTATGTAATGGTACTATATTTTAAGGTAAAACGTAATAAAACGCCAACGACGAACAATACAATACAATACTATAACTATTATATTAATTTGTAGTTTATAATTTTGGCCAGCGTTTTTTAATTTTATACTTATTGTTATTAACAAAAGTGGTGCTAAAACCTTCAGCAACTTATCAGGTATAACAGTAAAAAATTTCAGCCAAATCGGTTCAGTGGTTTTCTTGGTTAGTGCGGTCGTAGAAAACCCCTTACAATTGTATATAGTAGTAAATCGCAAATAATAACGAAAAATAATCTGTTATTGTGATCCTAAAAATAACAACTACGTGAGTATCACTTTCTATATTTATATTATAATAAAAATTCGATAGCAATCATTATTAATTATTCATTAGCCATTACCAATTATTATATTTAACACATTTTATGATTCAAGATAATTTTTTCGTTTATTTTTTTTTTTTTTACAACTGCGGAAATAATTACATTTTATAAAATTGTTAAATTTTTTATGCGTAACATAATTTACCAAAACACGTTTCAGAAAAATTTTGGCTCACAACTTCACAAGTATGGATATCAGAAGGTCAAAAATAATAAAATTTATTTATTTATATTGTTTTATGTATTATATACATGCTAACATACTAATCCCAAGTATACACAAGTCACATAGTAAAGATATTTTAATTATTTTAACGAAAACTCGTGTGATGTGGGGTAGGTTAAATAAATTATTGATGCATAATAATTGAAGAAGAAAAAGAGCGAAGTTTCTTTTAACTGTCATATTAGGTGCCCTAAAGTGACACCGGATAAATAATATTGACGGTGAATCAATATTGTTAAAATAAATGAGAGGTTATTAAAGAATTCGTTTTAAAATAAAATGTATATGTATTTTTTTTTAACATAATCATTAAACACAGGTTTATCTCGAATAAGAAATATTTACATTTATAATTTAAATTTTATAATATTATTATAATTTATCTGCATTACATAATATGTACTATACACTATATAAAATGTCATCTTTTCAGAACAATAATGAAGTGGAAATATGGTTCTTTTTATAGTGTGCAAAATTTTTTGATTTCTGAAACAAATAATTTGACTTTACAAAAACAAATGGTTTTTTTCCGAATCACTGAATATAATAAATTTAAATATTTATAAGTTAAGAGGTATATATGCGTTTTTATGGGTAAAAAAATATTCCTGCAATAAATTAAAATGTAATAATATTTAAATATTCTACCAAGTATTATAATTTATTGTTGTATATATAATTTGACTAGGTAAACGAAAAAAAATAACTGATTTAAATGTATTTAGTATTATAATTTGCTGGTAGTTTATTATTTTATATCTTTTATAATTTTATTTTAAAATTCGATGGAATCGTAACTTATAAAATGTATTTAACTAACTATAATATATGTAAAAAGTGTAGTGGGGCTTTGTTAAAATTGCATTACAGTCTTTTTCATAGTCATTTTATACTGTTTTTTCATTAAAAGTAAAATGTTTAACAAATATTTTCTCTTTTTACAAAGACATTTAAAAAATTCTTTTTTTAACGCCTATTTTCGATTACGTAGTACTTGTCCCTTTGATGAGTATTATACAGTTAACATAAAAATATTAATAATGAAATAAGAGCTCCATCTCTACAAACAACTCAGATATTTGAATGATTTTACAAAAATATAATGTAGTTCCAAGAATATTTCTTCAAAGTATTGAATGTTCTTTGATTTATTATTTTCTTAATAAACTATTTATTATCTTATTTAAATAACTAATCGTGGTTACTGTAATTTATTTTATATATTTTATGTATATTGTTATTTATTACTAACAGAAATAAAATTTTAATTTTTTGATTAAAAACTAAAATATCCTTTATAAAATAAGTACATTTTTCATAATAGTACTCTTAATTCTGTTACAGTTGAATCTAACAGTCAATTTGAAGCAATACGTACTTATCTGAAGGAATTAGACGTGATCGAGAATGTTTGGATTGGTTTGAAACGGAATAGCGAAGCTAGTGAATTCACATGGACGTAAGTACTTTATTTATTTACCCGTATTGCGATATTTTACGTAAAATGCTTGTCATTATTTTCTACGTCATATACGTACAAACAATGAGTTTTTATAAATTATTACTCGATAAAACAACAAAATGTTATGTTGCATATTTTTAGCATTAGTGTATATTCTTAATTACAATGCACATATTCAATAATAAATAAATAATAATCATATATTTTCTTCTTAAGTCAATTTATTATTTTATATATATATATAACATACAGTATTTCCCAGAGAGAGTTAGTCATGTACCTAGTACCTACACTGCATATAAACTGTTTTATCTCATCTAATTACACGAATGGATAAAATTTATCTCGATGGTACCTACCTAAATGAAAAATATTACTTCAACATGTTACTGATCAGTGATTATTAATACATAATGATGTTGCTTAGAAATTGCTGGTACCACGTGTACATGTGAAATAGGTACATACTTAATTTTTACATTATATTATATCCTGTTATTTAAAATTAAAATATCAATAATTCTAAATTCAAAACTTTCATTTATTAAAATGGATTGAATTATACAATAAATTTGACAATATTTTTAAGATTTTAAATAATATTACAGTTTTCTGTCAGTATTGTCAAAAAAGTTAACTGTTAAAAAACAAATGCAAATTGATTAGCATAAAGAATCGTTGATACATGAAAATATTTGAAAAATTGTTTTCCAATAAAAATATGTAAAAATCATCTTCTTTAAATATAAATCAATCAAATTTTTTAAAGGACTTTGTGTAACTTGATTTCTTCTACCACACCACTGCATAAATTACAGACCAAAAATTTAAAATGTTAAATCGTTTTTGGAAAGATACACTAATTGATACACATTAATTAATACACTTACCGACGAAAGTACATTATAAAATTAATTATTTAGGTAAATATTGCATTATCATTATATATAAAATTCAAGTCACGTTGATGTAAGTTTAATATTCATAAAAAAAAAAAAAAACGATAATATTAAACAGTTACGTATGAGTTTAGTTAGTTTATAATAATATTGTTAGTATTTGTTAGTATAATATATTTAACAAATATTACATAATACAATATTACAATATAATTATAAATTTCATAATATGTATAATATATGTATTCATCGACAACTTATAATATTTATATGCACAGTAATTATCAACCCCTCGCGAGGAGTGGATACTTTAGAGAAGAAGTTCCACGTTCATCGGACCCAGTTTGCGTTGTGACTGACCCTACAGCCAACTTTAAATGGCACAGCTTACACTGTGGAGGTCCTGAAGTAGCATCATTCGTTTGCGAACTCCCAGGTAAATATATCATACAATTTAATATAGAGTTAATTAAAAATATTATATATTATTAATCTGTTTAAGCAAAGTTTAGAGTACCTACACAAAAAATATTCAGATATCGAAAACCAACTTATGAGAACTATACCTAACATAATAATCACAAATAAACAAAATATAAAAAAAAAATATTTTAAGCTTTAAAGCAGTTGTCTATAAATAGCTCAAAAAAAGTCAAACTGTTTTGAAAATTAAATCACGTAAAGAAAACGTCAATCTTAATGGTAAAATTTTCAAGTATCTACGACTTATACTTTTTGAATAATATCAAATATTTAAAATCGTTTGAGGATAAATCGTTATCGTTACGATATTTCCTAAAAATTTAAAATTCAAACGCACTTAAAATTTTTTCTATAATGATGCTACGAGTTTTCTCTATACCTACTTGAAGGAAAACTTATGGAAAGCTTAGTGTTGTATTTTTAATCCTTAGTTATAAACACAAAAAATTTTATGATTTTTCAACTTCAAAATTACTTACAAATTTTCGCGTTTTCGACAGATTTCGTAAAAAATTTGAACTATAAACACTTATAAAAAAAAAATTGTGACTAACGATTTTTAATTTATTTAGCTACAATTAGAAAAACTCATAAGGAACCTTGTATTGCATTTTCAAAACTTTTTGGTCATCCGAAATTTTTTTATCGCCACTTCAAAAAAAATTTCTCAACAAAGTCAAAATTTTCAGTGGTCTATATTCTATAAATAACTCAAAAATAGTCAAAATTTTTTAAAAGTTTAACTGTATATAGATAGCACTGACATAAACATTTGGTGAAAAATTCAAGTATTTACAGTAATTAGTTTTTGAATTACAACCATATAAAAAAATCGATTTGGTCGAAAACTGGTTTTGCGAAAAAATTCCGTTTTTTCTTAATTTTTTTTTTTTTTGGTTTTTCCCGGCACGTTTGAAAACTATTGGGAAATTCAAAAAATAACCTCCCCAATGCACCAACTAGATTCATTTTGCTATCTGAAACCACCCCCAAAGTTTGAAATTGAAGCATTATAACGACACCTTCTCGTGTACACAGACAAAAAAAAAAACACACACAACATTGTAAAATACTAAAATCAATACATTCATCGCTCCACTCAGAATCTAAAATGTTATCACAAAATCTAATTGCATAAATATTTCCATTTCCAATTGTCTTTTGTTTTAATAGTGTTTTCCAATTAATAAAAGTACCTACTTGTATATCACTACTTTCGATTAATTAGATTATACCAACTAGATAAAATTTGTTACTAAAAGTCACTCGCAATGTTGTATGTTGTAAAATATGATGTTTCAGAAACAGATTTATATGTAAATGCATATATTTATTAAAATAAACTATTTGAAATATTATGATGAGAAAAGTACGCAATTTAAATCATTCTTATCAAGATATCACCAATTTTATTTTACATATTATCAGCACTTTTAACGTTTTTGCATTTTTAATACATATTTGTAATTTATTAGTGCATATTTTTGTATTGGCTTATATTTTCACGTGTTTTTCTTTCTTTCTATACAGATGTATTAACTTCCCTACGTATAATAAAGTAGACCGTAGACGAACTACCAAGGACAAATATAGGAGAGAAGAAGATATTTTGTAGCATATTATTATGATTGTATTTTTTAGGTATTTTATAATTATATTTTGAAGATTTTTGTACATAAAAATCGATTCTCAGTGATGCCACTCAAAAATACATCATTGTAAAATCAATAAGTACATTCCTGGCTGTTCCCAGAATCTAAAATAAAAATATTAAAATTAATAAAAAAATAATTATTTATTTATTTTAATCTAAATATGTTTTTTTATTTTCTATGGATTGTATTATTTAATACTGTATCTGTATACTCTATTTGGATCATTCTCTATGTAAGAAAGTTACAAACGACGTATCCCGTCACATAATGTAGTTATATTGAATCAGTATTACCTGGTAGTTAGGTTGTGTTAAATCATATTAATGTACCTACATTAATTTGTTAAAATCTAAGAATCCCTATTCTTTCATTTTTTTTCTTATTCGAGCACTAGGTGTAGGTCTAATGAATTTAATTTTATAAGAAATATTCTATACATTTTCAATAATGCATCGAAGGTATCAGTAAAAAAAAAAATAAATAAATATCTTATGTATGTAATACTAATTCATACTTCTATGTTATATAGTTCCATATTGGGCATCCAAGAGTAATGGGTGCATGACAAGTATGATGGAAGGCATGACAGTAACTTTCTTGCCAGAACGTCCTGCCATTCAACTAACTAAGGAATGTAGTCCAGGTGTTTCTAAAAACGTTACTTGCAAAGGAAACATGGTTTGTTGTAAAAGAAATATTTTATTTTTTTGAATACAATTTCAAATATAGTTAGTTTTATTTAAAAAATTCATGTGTGATGTTATCAAATGATGATAATTTTAAAATGTGATGGTCTTATTAATCTTATTACAATAATACGTTTTACTTTTACTTTCAATAATAATAAATTAACTTTGCAATAATTACTTGATTAAAAAAAAAGTAAAGAGGAGTATGTATAATATCAACAATCAATCTCTTATTAACTTTTATTTGAATAATATTATATAATGCTCATTATACTATAATAAGTAAATAATATATAAATATATGTCTTATACAATGATTTTATCAGGAATTTAATTTAAAAAATATAAAATTATTTTATCTATAAATAGTATTACTAGTATTAGACATTTATACATATTATTATGTATTATAATCTGAATTAATTTGCTTAACTTAATATAGGGTTTCAAAATTTTATGAGATACATAGACAAAGCCTCTACTCAAAATGTATAACTATAATGTTCATTCATTAGCTCGACTAAATTAATTAAAACAATTTTAATACTATTATACGAATAATAATGAATTATTAAACTAATAATAAGAAAATAAGCAACCATGTGTGATGTGTACACTATAAAATTTTACCATACACATTACATAATTCTTGGGTAAGTGTTTATAATTTATATATTTATTTATTAATTATTTATTCACATACATTATACACTATAATTATACAGTTTTTGGAAAATTCCTTAAAAAAAAGAATTAATTCACGTTTACACTCATCTTGTTAAAAAGGAACTAAATACTTTTACCTTCCTAGCTTAAAAAACATTTTTCGTTCCTCAATAATTTTAAAAATATTACTGTATTAATATAATTTGTAGATATTTATGTTTTAATTAATTAGTTGTTTTATTTTCAAAATGTTAAAATTTTCTATTTCATACAAGTTAATTTACGAGTATGTTTATTTAGTATTAATTTCGTATAGAAACATTTATCAGCTATTGATTTAACTATATTGATATATACCTAGTCTAGTAATGACTATAATAATCCTGAAAAAGAGACAATGCAATTATAGTAACAACCAATAACCTACCTACAACTATTGAAGCCTTTGGAAGTATTAAGAAGAAGAAAGATTAAGTCGGCGTGGTACACACAATATAGACATTACACTTTAAAGTTATAAAACAATAATCAATTACCAATATGCAATGCCGCAATGGGCGCAATGGTAAATAATAGTAATAATAGAATAATAGACATGTACTCATACGGTCATACCGTCAAACGGTTTTCCCAGCTGCCAACGATGTCATCGATAAATCTCCATAACTGTCGACCAACAACATTTTGTAAATATTTACAATATTATCTACCTATATAGTTTAAATAATTATACAGCTCAATATATTAAGTTTCAAAAATGTTTTAATTTTTTTAAGGGAAATTAAGGGACTTTTTTTCCTATAACTGGGGTTTAATTTAATGATTAACTGGATTGAATTGTTATTTCAATATTATTTTGTTAGATACACACTGAATTAGTGGTGTATCCAGAGGGGGGTTAACCCCCCCACAACCCAAAATGTCATAAAAAAAAAAAAAATACTAATAATTTTAAAAAAAGAATAAAGTTCTAAGTAAAATATTTTTTAAATCCCCTTACCTCCAAAAAGTACACTAAATAAATATATTTTTAAAAACAATAATTTGCTATGATAGTTTTGCTACATTTTTTGGTTTCTTTGTATTTTACACAAAACTGGTTAAATATCATTCATAATTTTAAATTTTTATTGAATACATGGATAGGTATTATATAATGATTAATATAATTTTGATAAATTCGATAAATTGTAATAAAAAGTAAAAATTAATTAATACAATTAATAATATAATAAATTATGTAGTGCAGCGTTTTTCTCTGTCGAACACCTTAGAGATAGTAAAAATGATTGCAGACCTCCCCTTAATATAGATAAAATTTTTGTTTTTATATAATATATTTAATATATACTACCCATACATAGTATTTTAAATTTACGTTTTCGGGCCCCCTTTGGTACACGTGCGGACCACTAGGGATCTACAGACCACAGTTTGGGAAACGCTAATGTAGTTATTAAAAGGCATATTATGTCGTAGACCGTAGTAACAACGGTAAAGGTAAGCAATAAAGAATAGATAACCGTACTTTTTCGTAAGTACCTACAATATTTATCTCACGGAATAAATGATTATTAATAGATTAGAGTGTTATTCAGAAATATATAGTTGTATTTTAGTTATAGATGTAAAATATAATGGATATGTATATAGAAAATACGTCAATGTGACTCCTCATAATAACAATTTTTAATTTTTTTATTTTGGAAACCATTACGTCGGAAAAAAAGGTTTCGGGTTTTCGGACTTTCAGAAAAAAGTTCATTTGGAAATTTTGATTCGGGTAAAACAGTGGGTACCATGTAAAATATTTAATACTATTAAGTTTTTTTTAAAAAAAAACTGTTACAGGTACCAACGTATACATTATTCAATTATTGTATCATCAGTTAAATTGTCAAATTCTCATCAAAACATTTTATAATTTATAAATATAAAAATATATGTTGCTCTAAAGTGAAAAATATTAGATGGATTCGTCAGTTCCCATTAACACTTTTTAATATAGTTGCCACTGATTTTTATTGTGTTTGTGGTCTATTAATAAGAACTTCATTTTCATTTAATTTTTGACTAGCTAGTTATTTCAATATTATATACTAGCTGACCCGGCAAACGTTGTTTTGCCATATAAATAATTTCCTAGTAATTTCTAGTGTATACAAAAAATAGNTTACTTATTTGAAGTATGTATGTATGTTAGAATGTGTATATTGTATGTATGTAAGAATGTGGTATTTGCTGGATTTGTTCTTCTGTTCTTTCGGATCTGTTATTTCGCAAGTTTCGAGCTTTACTTGTACTGCGGCTCAAATCAGCCCCTTTGCGTTTTCTTGGCATTGCTCACTGTACAAAACATCTAATATATAAAATTTTCGTATCACAGTTTTCGTTGCCATACATATTGTTTATGCATCAAGTGTAGTAACGTTGACAATTGTACATAATGTATGTTTTGTACGGTGAGCAATGCCAATAAAACGCAAA
>VUJU01002423.1:0-37483 GCA_009835225.1 Aphis craccivora
ATCATTGGATTCAAATTTAACCGTCCTACAATATATAGTGATCCACACGGCACCTAATGTACAGCAGAGCGGTACCCACTTGCCCGCTTTTTTATTTTTTTTTTTTTATTTTATTGTCTAAGGATTCTTTTTATAACAGAAAAATTAGTTGATCACTAACATTGTTGGAAGTTTCAAGTGAAAAATTGGATGTTGTTGATCTTTTTTTTTAAATAATTGGGTGGAAAAAAATACGAAAATTTGTTAAAATGTTATTTAAATAATTATAAAATAACTTTAATTATCAAAAATGTAGGCCATCTAGGGTTTTTTTTTCTATAAATTGTTGATGAAAAATATTAAAAATTTAATGTTAAATTCCTTATATAAGTTTTAAATACGATAGTTCAATGAAAATAATTGATCCTAAATCTACAATATATATTTATGAGCGTTTGAAGATAGAATTTTGACAACTAAGAAATTTGATTTTGTCAAAAATTGTACTTACGTAAAAATAACTATTTATTTAAATAAATTATTAAGAGATGGACCGGGAAAAAAGTTATTATTTAATAAACATTTTATTATTGTAATAGTTAAATATTAAGAGCATGATAAATACAATGTTTTTGATGAAAAATAAAGCAGCCAACCATATTGCTATAATAATAAAATAAATTACTTTAATAGTAATATAAATATTAATTATACATCATAAAATACATTTAGTAATATTAGCTAATAGACTATCATCACACGGCATCGTTTTTCGTATGTAGTGATTTATCATTGATTCAAACTCAACATAACACAGGTTATTGTAGTAATTTAATCAAGAACTGCAAGTTGTAAGTTATGTACATGAAACCTACATAGGTATAGGAGAACGGTTATCTATACTTTCCCTTGTTTTCATTTAAACGTAGTATTGGATAGTATTTTGTTAATTCTTTTGTAATTTTAGATTACAAAGAACTTTTTTTTTATTATTATTAGATTTACGCTTACAAATATTTACTCAAGCGTGTCATGTTTTAATACACACATTTACTCTAACATATCATAAGTAGTACCCATAGAAGAGTATAATTGTTAGTGTTTCCAACATTTTAATTAAGAACCTATTTATTGGGGTTTTTAAGATTAAAAACATTATAATTGTATTTTAATGAATTGTTTTAAAATCTAATTGATCGATTGGTTTGATCAGCCACGCCTAATGCTAAATATTTAATTATTCAAATTTTGGTAAATCATATTTTAAGTAGGTACTGATAGTATAATTTATAAAATTATATGTTTTTAAAATCAATACTTTCAAGAATCATTATAGTTTTAATTAAAATCCTGTACACTCCTTTTCGAGTAATGAAAAACGGGAACTTTTGATGATTGTTGGTAGAGTCAATTCCTATTCCGAGAATATATATAATTCCAAAAACAAAATGCTAGGTATATTGCCTTTGGGTTGGTGAGCACGATTTTATCAAATTATCTGTTCGAACAGAAATTCTTAGTATACTATAACGTTTTCTTATGTATATACTATTATTGTTTCGGAAACTTTCTTTTGCTTACCATCAGATCAATGAATATGTCTGCTGGAAGTTAAAAAGGGAATACAGACAATGATGAAAAACTGTGTTTATGGATCATTTTTGTAACTGGAAAAGTTTATTTACGAGTATTTTTCTTATAGTCGCATCCAGATATATAATAAACTATAGATAATAATTATTTAAATTAAATTTTATGGTACGGTTCGATATTTTGGTATTAAAGTTTTTAATTAATAATTATTATTCAAATTACTAGTATATGTGATTCAAATCACGCAATTATTTATATCGTGCATAATTTTAGAAATTGTTATTCAAAACAATTGCAGTCTAGGTAATTCCACTATTATTATCATTGTATCATTGTGTTAGACCCAAGGGAAATTAAAAATATGATTTCTCATCATTCAAACTTATAGTAGTATAATTACTTATATAATATATTACTTATTATTATAATAGTCAATCATGTAATTATTTTCTTTATTTTATATAGTAAAAAAAATATTAAAAATAAATAAATAATGTTTAATTTATACTTTATACTTGTGTAAATCTTTTATCATAAATTATATCTATTGTCTGATATGGAATATAATTTAAGTGTAATTTTTTCTTTTAAAATAAAATGAAAATGAAAGATAAAGGGTTGTAGCAACATGGTTAGATATAGTAAAAATGATTTTTTAAGATTGATTAGATAATATCTTGTTCTTGTTTAAAGTATAAAATATAAGAGTAATTTCTTATTTAGCTATAAAATATTATACAGATTATACGTATCACAAACAACTAACTATAATGTTTGTACTGCATTAAAGCCATCGTAATTATAACAAAACAGGTAATCCGAATCTGTCTTTCTACTTTTAATAACTCAACATTTAACTTTTGAATTTATTTAAAAAAAAATACTAATGTGGATAGTAAAACTTAAATAATTGATTTCATCAAAAAATTAAAAACTCAGAAAATAAAAGAGAGCAAAAAGCATATTATGATGCTATCATAAGTTTCGTTAAAAAGTAATTTTGTCAGTTTGTCGTTTTTGATCGATATTGATAACGGCAATAGGCACATTGTATTAAATATAATATTAAATTAAAATAAAATAAATATTTAAGGGGGCTTCCGCCTTTCATACATACAACAAACATGATTTTTTTGCCGTTTTTATAGATACGGAACTCTTCGTGCGCGAGTTCGACTCGCGTTTGGCCGGTTTTGTATATTGATCCCTGAGGTTTAAATAGTAATATACTAAGTTTCATAATTGTTTTGCTCACAATAACTATTCCAATAATTCCACAAATATTTTTTTGAGTTTCAAATGTTTGACGAAATTAACCTAACTAAATTTAAAATGTTTTAACACTTAATTAATAATTGTATATTATATTTATACAATTTTTATAATCACTAATAAAAGAATAAAAAAAAAAATTATCATAACTTATTAATTATTATACATATTGAATTAAATATTAGTATAACATTTACTATTTTAAATTTAAATTGATTATATTTATGAATATAATGGTTTTATTTAATACATTTTACTAAGAGAAAATAATTAAGCTTTAAAGTCCAAAACTCTATTTAAAACGCGTATCCTATAATTTGTATAGTTAAACAACGTAACTAAATAGTTTTCACTACCTATGGCAATGTCACAAAAATAACAAAATTAATTCAAATTATAAATACTTTACTAAATTACTAAGAACTATTTAGTTTGTCCAAACTCAAAATAAAAAACTTTAAAATGAAGTTAAAACACTGAGACAACTACGCCCAAATTAAAGGACTTATTTTATGAAAATATTTTCAAAGCTAAATTACTATGTATATTGAGAATTCATAATATAATTATGTAAGTTATAAAATTAAGCCAGACATTGAAGTTTATAATAAGTAGATACTAGATAGATAATATGTATATGAACACGGAGAAAACACCTGCATATAAATTCCTATAGTACCTATATAATATATACATACAAATAACAGTGTCGGCTATAGATATACGATCAACCACCCGTTGATATAGGTTACGTTACAGAAGAGCGCCAAGATCAGAAAGGCGCGTGAGAGGTGTCAAAATTAGAATTTGATCAGAGGGAGGGGCGAGAGGAGGGGCGCCTAAACAATTTTTGCACTGAGTTCTGAAAGAGCTTAATTCGACCCTGAATATAAATATATTGATTGTACCTACATATTTATATGCCTATGACTTTATGATTAGTTTTATATGTATTATATTATTATATAGTACTTATTTCCATAATATGTTTCCATTACTATAGTTATTTAAATAGTAATATAATATGGTAAGTACTATATTACTCTAATGTCTCTAATGAAGCATAAACTTACCACGCGGAGTTCGTAAACAATTTGTTCAAATCTCTGTGATCTGTGTGATCTATACACAAAGTATACTTTGTCTAATACGCATTATAGTATTATACATACAATTCGATTAAAATATTTTATTTTAATACACTAATACACTATATTTTCTAATAAATAAATACATTTTATATTATATCACAATACATATAATTATGAATTATGAACTTACAATATATATGTATATACAGCGGCATATCATGAGGGGGGATTAGGAGGTTTTAACCCTCCATCCCTAAATGTCTTCGAATTAAAAAAAAAATTCAAATAACTATTTATTAGTAAAAATTAATGGAGAAATTAAAACTATTGTTTTGTTTCACACATATATAAATTGTTTTCAGTAATCACACCTTCCCCGAAAAAATAACTGGATACGTCACTGTATTTATTATATATTATATAAGAAGCTCTTTTATTGAGTTTAAAACTAGTTTATTTTGGGTCTCTATTGTGTCTCCGAGAAATCCATAAATTTATTTAATACTGTTTATTGTTTCTACGAATATCATTCGGATTGTTTAATTCCTTCAAGTATACGTCACTCAATGTTCAGAGAAATTAATGTAAAAACGTATAATATTACATTAATCATCTTGTACTTCATTTTGGGAGTTTACCAATTGCGCTTAAAATTTCCTTTTCATACACCAATATTGCGCTCTAAATATTTAAGGGTCGATATACCAATTGCGCTCAAAAAATGTTAGGGTTGATAGACCAATTGCGCTCTATACTTTTTACATAACCTAAGGAAAACTTATTAGTTAGTTACTAACCGATTTTTTGCAAGTATTAATGCATAATGCATTGCGAGATTTCTAGTATTTTACTAACTTTGCTCTACTTACCACCCATGAATCAAGGGGAGCACTTACGTATTATATATAAGCTACGTGTTGACCCTAAGGCCAAGTAGGTGAAACTTAAAGGCTTTATACAGTTAAGTTAATGAGAACTAAAATAAAATAATATTAATAATAATAAGAGAATAGGTGGTTAAGTTAAATCATAAAGGCATAAAGTAATAAGATTTTAAGTTTAATCATGATTTTAGTATTTTGCATGTTTTAAGAATAATTATAGTATTTTAAAAAATAATTTGAATATAGCATTACAATTTAGAATATATTTGTTCACCACTAGGAAAGGAGAACATAATCATAATTCATAAGTATAACAGGATGATTACATTAAAATTATTCATTTGGTCACCACGAGGTATAATAATAACATGCTGATTAAAAAATATATATATATATATAATACAAATAAATTAATAGGTACACTAACCGGTCACAAGTATGATCATCAATTATTCGAAATTAAATCGTAATTATAAACATAATAAATAAATATAAACACATAAATAATTTTTGGGAGTATTAATAGGTACCTATATAATAATATTATAATTCACATAATATAAAATTATAAAATAGGTATATTAAAACCAGTAACTTTAGTCTGTAATCAGTTGATCAATAAATATCAGGCAAATTTGAATACAAGCGCAATTGGTATACTGACCCTAAAATAAAAATTTTATTTTAGGCGCAATTGGTCCATGCTCTTCATTTTATATTAAGAATTATTTCATAAGTAAAATCTTTTATTTCTATTTCAAAATCATTACTAATAGTCATTAGATATTCATATTATTATTAAGTAATTTAACTTAATGTTTTAATTGTTTAATGCCAGGCTACGTAAATATCGATTAATTAAATGGGCCCAATCATGGACTCTAAGTCTTGTTTAAGGTACTGCTATAATTAATTATCAATTCATTACATTTTTAATAAATGTTCATGTAATTTGTTTTAAGAGTATTATTTCTACAACTTTATGAGAAAAAATTGACATTTTTCACAATTTTAAATTTGAATGAAACTTATCTGTTTTATATTATACTTACTATAATACAATATTCAAAGTTATATAATAAAGTATATGGAATTTAGAATTTTAATTTCCGATTAATTTTTGATAGATATCATAGACCTACTATCTCTATAAATATTTAGTGACTCGATGGAGACATACTATCTGCTAACTACATCATTACTACAGACATGCAAGTTGTGTATTAAAATTATGTTAGAGTACTGTAGACATAGGCCAAATACATTTATACAAAATATCATTTATGTTTTATATGTTTGACTAATCTTTGAGTAAAATCATCCATTATACATTACCTACATATATTACAGAGAATAATATTTTCCAGAGTACGTCACTGCATGGATTTAGATAGTGTTTCAAAATAATTTATTACATATCAATTTATATGTACCTTCGTTTTTATTTTAATTTTTAAGTCAAATAATAATAAAAATATAACGCCGATATGCCAAACCCTTCAAAATATTATCTTCTATAATTTTTTAACTGATGATTTCATTTTAAGATTACCCAAAGATCATGAAAAATAATATTAAGATACTATATATCTTCTTAACTAAGTTCATAAAAATGATCACAATTATTTATTATTAATTATCATAATATCATTAACAATTTTTCATTATTTAAAGTTTTCTTTAATAATTTGTATTACATTATTTATTCTGATTGAGTTTTTAACATTTTGACTAAAATAGGATTGCGAATAAAATTATCTTCTCCAGATTTGGAAAAATTTAATTGTCTCCAATTAGGCGAAATCGTTTTATTTGTTAAGTCATTATTTATTACCTTATATATAACATAATATAAAAAGTATGATAATTAATTGGAATGTTTTAAATTTCTAAGATTGATTTTTTTTAATTATAACAAAATAACAAACATTGTTTGAGAAGAAATTATTATTTTACGTGTAAATAATGTTCAATGTTATCACAATTTGAATATTAATCGCTCACATAAAATATGTGTGGCTTAATTTTGAACTTTTTGGTAATTTTCAATAAGATAAATCTCGACGTATTTAATTGTTAATTACCTGTATCTTATATCTTATATAATTATTATTATATATTAAAATAAAAAAAATTATGAATTTTTTAAAATTTTTACTTGAAATATGCTTATAAAATAAATAATTACTAATTTTAAAGCTGTGTTACTTAAAAATAAAAATGTGATACATACCTAAATCGAAAAAAATTCAAAATTTTGAAATATTTATAAGGAGCACAAAAAGATCTAAAATATTTTGAAATCGATCTTATTAAATAAAATGTTTTTACAAATATTTGATGAAATATTAAAGCTTCTACAGTTAATAATTTTTTAATAACAAAATAAACAAAATCATTTTGTTGAAATTCGGTTTTAAGTAAAAATGTCTGTTTTTCTGGTTGGTTACCAAAGACCACTCCCAAAGTTGAAGATAATAAGTACTTTTATTGCTCTTAAGGTGGCGATAGACAAGCACACATAAAAAAAACATCATTGTAAAATCAATACATCGTTTCACTCAGACTCTACAGCGAACGTATAGTGGCCTCATATAAGTGCACTTGTTATAGTTTATTGAAAAGTCGAAGTATATTTACATTTTGCACAGAAAATTACGAGAATTCATATAAAAATATAAGTATTAAGTGTATAACATTTATTTAATGTATCTTTGGTAGTATGCAATTTACCTAATAACTCATATAATAAGTGATTCCTTATACCTTTCGTTACATCATTAGTTTTAAATTATACATACTATTTTAATGATACTGTAATTTTTTAAAAATATTCGAGAATATTAATGTATTTATACAGACTATAAAGATAGGTAATCAACTTATTAGTTATTACTGTTAATATTTTTATTTAATAAATATAAGTACTGCGGCAAACATTTGGTATACTTACAAAAGTTATGGTTTAGTGATTGAGTTCTTAATAATATATATATATATATATATATATATATTATGTAGTACATTTTTATATTAGTATGACATATTTGTGTAATATTATGATGAGTTTTTTGATGAGATGTTTAAAAAAACATATAAATTAAATTTTTTATTAATATTGATTGATTTTGAATAAATTTGTATACACATTAAGTTTAGTATGATTATTGACTATAATATAAGAGTTGATATATATATATATATATATATGTCTTTTAAATACACAATACCTATTGATCGAGCTGAAAGAGAACTGGAAATTTCTTATAAATAATAATCAATACTTTGACTTGTTATTAATTTATATTACCGACTTATCAATTTAGTCTTACGAACCGATACTGAACATTTTGAAAGGTCATAGTGCTCTTCACGCTACAGACGAATGTAATGTTCGAAATTTAACTAACTGTCAAACAGTCCGTATTAACAGTTTAGAATATTAATTTTGGATAAGACCTGAGCTTAGTCGATACATTCATTATTCATCATTTATCATCATTAGTATTCATATTATAATAATATAAAATAGTTTTTTCTTTTTAGAAAATTAGTAGAAAATATAAAATATCATTAGTTGATGGATTTTCAAATATATAATATAAGACACTTTAATTTAAAAAAAAGTATACTTAAGAATAATAGAAGAATATTGGGTAATAAATAATATTTTTTATTGAATAAAACTATAAACTGAAAATGTATTCCTTTTTTAAAGATGAATACAAATAAACGCAGAACGATCTAAAAAAAAAAAAAAAAAATGAATTCAATTCCTGAAAATCCCGAATAAACCATTTGACAAATATTCTCAGAAAAATTTCTGTTTGTACAAATGTACTCGAGTGATATATTTAGTACCCGGTATGATTCACCAAGCATACTCGCCTCTATTTTTCTTTTAATAATTAATTTATTTAATTTATGATATTTGACATTTTTAAATATAGATAATTAAACAATATTTTTCAAATAATTTTTTATATCATGGAGTGTCCTATGGCGTTTTCATGATACATTATATATTCAATATACCTATAGGCTATAGTAATTATTTTCTACCTACTGAATTAAATTTGTTTATTTGCAGTGTACTAATATTATACACATTTACAAACATGTAAATAATAAACACAATCACAATGCAGGATTTTTATTACTTAGTTAGTAAATACTCTACCTAAGTTCCATAATTTTTTTATTATCTGTTTTTATTATTAATTAACCATTATTGGTTATGAAATATGATGGTTGTGTACCTTGTGTACTATATATAATGTGTATTACATATAATTTATTTGTATCATTAAATTTCAATAATAATTCAATGAAAAGTTTCACAGAATTATTAAATAAACTTGTTTAATAGTATAAAAACATTTGAAAATATGGCCCTTAATATTCTTAAGTAGACACTAAAATTTCAAAAATAAGAATTTGAGTAAATTCATTATTAAATGATAAAAGAAGGGAGAGGAAGCTTGCGGTGAATCATAATGTATATTTAAGTGTATAAGATACTGGAATATTATTAAAGTGTAACGATAATGTGTATACATTATGGTGTATAACATATACAGTAAACATTAAACATACATAACATAACCAAAAATACTTGTTTAATAATAATATACATATATATATTGTTAAAATTATACCTAACACTTTTAGCTGTTTTATCTATTAAATAAATAATAACTTATACTAATCCTTTATTATTATTTGCATATTTTAACACACCTAAAGTTTAAACACGGTAAATATATATAAATTTAAGTCAATAAGAAATAATCATCACTATTAATATAATAAAATTTATGAATGTAACATTGACAATTTTCAAATAAACAGTCAATACTGCAATTGGTAGTATGTATAAAATATAATAACATAAGACTTTATAAAGATGTTAATGAAATTTTTAATAAATCAAAAACAATACACATAGAATATTATAAAATCTAAACCACTTAATAATTTATAGTTTCAATAGAAAGCTTTTGAATTTTAATACACCTACATAATAATAAGTAAACTTGTTGTACAAATAAATACATCACAAATACGCTTGGAAAATACTAAAACACTGCCGATGGTTAAAATACTTGAGTGGTTTTAAAATGTTTTGAACATTTTCATTTTCAAATGTTCAAATATTAATAATAAATAATAAGGATAACCATGAACATTATTTTTATTATTAGAAAATTGAATTTTTTATTTTCTTCCGGTTTTTAAGCTGAAAATAATTGGAACAGGTGTTTTCTTCTGTGAACATCAGATGATTAAAAGTGGCGAAGCTATAATATTATAAGCCACCAGAAATTTAAAAACAAAATTGATATCTGTTTGGTTCATGTTATAATAATAATAATAATAATAATAAAAAAATGCTATTACATATTACTATACATTTATACATTATGGTGTATTGCCGTATTGGAAATTCATTCACCCGAAATGAATATTTAAAATTTCGTAGAATCTGGATGAACTTGCATTAAACATCGTTGTATTGAGTATTGACCGATGATGGTATACCGCCTACCACTGTTATAATGTACTATACCAGAGGTCATTAGAATATAAAATGCGTTATTAAAAAAATCATACATTCATTTTTTTTTATGAAGTTTTCATTTCGCTTTATTCTATAGAAAACACTATCGTAAAATCTAAATAAACATAAACATCATCGCTATACAAACACAAGCTGACGTTAATCGTATTACTGAGAATTCGTATTTAGTTGGTAGAATGTATTTTACTATTAATAAATCCTGACCGGATTATTTAGCAACATTTTTTCTCCATCAATACAGAGGTATTATTTTGCTGACACATCATTCACGGTACGTCATTTACCCGTCCACACTTTTAGCCTATAATTCATATTACTATTAATTATTATTCGATATGTATATACATATAATGTACGATATACAACGTGTGTGATACCCGCCGAGTCATAAATACTAAAGGTTTAAGATTTAATCGGTAATCCATAACAACGCAACCATCATAAATCATCTGTAAATATGTATTATAATGCATGAAGTACCATTATAATATATAATCAATACTATGTTTTGTGGACAAATTAACACTCTTAGAGCATATTATACTAGTACCTACATTATGATCTGAGTTTAACACTAATACATTTTTTTTTTTTTTTTTGGTTTTCTTTGTTATAACCTTATTATGGCATAAAAATTGCAGTGTCCTATTTTTTTTCAATAAAGGAACTAGCAGTAAATATTTTAAACGGGATGATTATATTGATTAAAATTATAAGTACCTATTTTTTTTTTTTTTTTTTTTTTTTTAATAAGTATAATCGTATAGAAGATACAAAATGTAGCTAGGACACCTAGGTACACATTAATTAGTAATTAAATTTCTATCACACGTATTTAAACTTACATTTAATTATATTTTAATATTAAGTACTTAATCTCTGAATATACTTATTTTTTTATTTTTTTTTTTACCTTCCTATCGAGTATAATTATAATTTATAAACATATAAATCTAAAATTAACTGAATGCGAGGAATTCATTTTTTTAAATTTGATTAAATAAATTGTTAAATTGTATACGTTTTTATACAATACAATCTTATCTTTTTGAGTTATCCATATTTCATTATATTATTAATATAAGACAAAATAGGTACTAACCAAAGGTGACGAGCTTCATTGAATGTTTCACGATGTTCGTTTGATTGGCTAATTGACAAGTATACACACCATGGTCAGAAGACGTCAAACTCCGAGTGTATATGGTTTGATTAGCGCTTTCGGGATTCAATATGAAACTGGATACGTCACCAGGCCAGGGATAGGGACGATTATCTTTAAACCTGTAAAAAATAAAACGTATGTAAAAACATTAAAACAATGCGATTGTTTCGTCAAAAATCATTATTTTTTTGAGTATTATTCAGCGGTTATTTTTATAAATTATAACAGTTTTAAAAGTTCAAATATAGTAATAAACTTTTTATGTAGTACTGAACATGTTATTAAGTTAGTACCAAACAGCTACAATAAAGTTCAGGCAAAAGTTTATTGATTTGTCGCCGCTTTTAATAACGTCGAATAAATATGAAACCCTAAGAAGTTTATAGCAAGTTATTAATTTGAACACACTTCCGTGAAAAACAGAGTTCAGTTTTCAGTGAAGCCAAAGCTTCGTTGATTGTAAACAAGAAGAAGTTGTAAGAAAAACAAGCAGTCGGGAAAATCAACGTCAGTTTTGACACTACACGGTCCCTTTCAGGGACCAAATAATAATATAAGAAAAAAAAAACGTGTATACAGCATTCGACTATACTACGCTAGCGAGTTGAAAATTATTTCGAGTTTTTCCTCCAGACTAACGCCCTACTCCCTTTAATGGCCAATTAGCAATAAAATAATAAGAAAACGTTAACGATTTGTTTTCTCTTCTTTTATATTGTACAAATACAACTTTTATGATTCCAATCGTATTTTAAACGACGATGACAAATTCGTTACAACGGTTAGGAGGTAGGTACCCACGATATCCGATCATCGTCGTCATCGTCGTCGTCGTCGTAATAAACGATATAGGAAATACCTAAACTGCGAAACCGGTCGTTATGTTGTATGTTCGATGACGTGCACGCAACAACAATAATAATATATTATTATAAAAGTGGTACACCGTACACGATGCGGTGGCGATTGAGACGTACGGCACATCGTCTCCGCGCTGTTATAGAGCGATCACCGCCGCCGCGACAAAGCCAGATCGAACCAGTTCGCCCCGAGATATTCGCAGAAACCGCCGCCGTCATCGAACACGTCGTACCTAACAATATATACCCATCGGCTATCGTTCGCCGTTTAGGTCATTGAATTTAATGGATTGTATACATCATCACGGTCCGAGTGTCACATGGTGTTTACACGGAGCACACAGCATGCGAATAGTGCGACGGTGTGATTATGTTATACGAGAAAAAAACCAAAAGACAATATGGCGAAAAAAATTTACGTAATGTTATTGTTTTAATATAACGACAACAATAAATTATTAAATAAAAAAAAAAAAAAAAAATCGTCAACCGTGGGTTTTCGAAGTATAAACATGCGCTCGTTATTAAAGACTTACTGCTGTTGAGGTACATCGTATGACTACGACTATAGTCGCCGAGCGTTGCGAAAAAAAAAACAAAAGAAAACCTACATTCAACACTGCGGGCGAGCTGTCTATATCGTACTAGAAAATATAATAAATATACACGTCGTGTCCACTTAATGAAATCGCTCATTTCGTGAAATGGACATGCACTTTGTGAATTGTATCCGTTTAGTGAAAATGACGTTTTAATACAGTAGTACGTGGACAATTTTTTGAGATTTTCGTGAAGTGATAAAAAACATTGTGTAATATTGATATTATGTATTATGTATACAAGTTTTTGGTGTTGGGTTATGGTACGATTTGCAATAGTGTATAAAATAAATATAAAAGTTGCTAGGTATGATTTGTAACGTGTGCATTGTATAAACCACGGACTAAGATATTACACTATATCTCAGTCCGTGGTATAAATTGGTTCGTCTATCGGGTTTAATTTCAAGATAAGATATCAAATTGTTAAAAATGATTATACAGATAGCTGATCCCGTTGACAATATAAATAATATACTCTGACAGTCCGTATTTTAACAGTTGTTCTTTAGTAACACGTCGTTATTTTATAATTTTATATAATATGGAAAAATATTATTTTATTTTAATATTTTTTTACTTGAATGTTATGATACGAAGTCATTACAGTATTACACAAAAATATAAACTCTATAAGGTGGAGATCATTGACATAATATTATATTTATATTATGTCAATGGTGGAGATTGCTTAAATAAATGTGAAAATTTCTTATCAAGTAATGAGGTTTATTAGACCATAGAGTAATAATTACTCTACGTATTAGACCTTAGACCAAGAGCTAACTGTTCATGAGACAACATGTGGACAAGGTTTTTCTTCTTGTTCATGTAAGTCAAAAAATCTGCGTCATACATCAGAATGCGCTATTAAAAAAAAAAAAAAAAAACAATGTTGTGCAATAGTTTTAACCATAACTCTCAACTTTGTAAAAATAAATGATAAAATATAAAATAAAATGTATAACTTAATTTTCATATTATTTCATTATTTGTATGTATAAATGTATTATATCATACATTATTATTACCAACATCAAAAATACTATTATATAATAATTAATAGTAATATTGCACGATGTGAATAAAATGAATTTCACCCATTTCATGAAAAGGTCAAAAAATTGTTCAATGTATTAAAACGTTTTTTTCATTAAATGGATAAATTTCATAAAGTAAACGTCCATTTCATGAAATAAGTGATTTCACTAAATGTATGCGACATATTATATACCTATTATCAATAATTAATGTTTTGTATTGCATTATTGCATATATTTTGTATAAAATTATAAAAATAATTAAAAAAAAAAAAAAAATCAAATTTAAAAATATTTTATAGCTAGCACCTATAATGGCTAATATTAATGTGGATAATTTCCTATATTGACATTTAGTAATATATATAGCTCGGGTTTTAAATTTTTAAAGCAGAATAAGGAACAAAAAAAGCACACAATTGTTTTAAAAATGCAAAAAAGAAGCAAATTTAAAAAAATAACAAAAAAAATCATGACCAAAAATTAATATGGACTACCTACCTAGTTATAAAAATGAATAAAAATTTTTGAAAAATTAATTTAAATTAAAAAAAAAGAATTATTTACCATGTATTTCCCTAGATTTGCAGTAGTGAAACTGACTATTGTCGGATAGAATATTTTTATACGTAGAAAACGAACTATCTACATCCACTGAAATTATCGGAGCATACGCGTACAGTCGTACTTCAAACAAGAGCTAGGTTTCAAATTACAACATTAAATAGTAAATCTTAAATTTTGAAATCGTCGTTATCAATGTTATACACATGCTGGCCGTATAGGTACTGCAGTCTGCAGGCTATAATGATATGTAGATTGGCAATCTTACGTATAATAGGTATATTTAATAAACAACCCGATAACGAAAACAATAACAATCCAATATAATAACCGTTTAGTCCGCATTTTGGGTTTTTACACATCTTATTAATTTATTAATTTTTATTAAAATAGCATAATAAACATATAAAAAATCCACAGCTAGAATAATTGAAAAAAAGCAAAAATAAATTGGTTTATTTGGAATCAGAATGACATGAAACGGATTTTTGTATAAAAATTAGATTTCTATCTCATATATAAAATAAGATGCACATATGCTTTAAAATCCGAGCCCTAATAAAATATTATATTAGTAAAATCGTACAGAAACATAGAGTCCACTTGAATTTTATAAATGCATTTTTTTATTATCTATGTACATGTAAGCTATAAATTATAATTCATAAGTTGTACACTAAATATATTATATTGTGCTGTAGCGCAAGCCTAACAATAGTTTTTTAATAGGCAACAGTGTTATTGTTTTTTGTCTTCATCATTTTATTTCATAAGAAATGATAATTAACGGGACATAGACCCACGTGTAAGTTTTGCTATAACAATTATAAGAACGAAGATCGTTCAACTCAATATAGTTTGCATCTCCTATACCTATCTAATTTATTTCGTTACTCTATTCAACGGGTGCCATCGCACTCACGGGCTCGTCAATCAATGTCAGTTGTATTATAAATAATATTTTGTCTTTCTTACATTCTAGTCTGATAATATTATAATGGACGGAAATGAGGGAGGTGTGGACCTACACACTAACATGTATGTACATAATCAATTTTTTAAAATCGGTTTCTTGGTACTGCATCCTCGCTAAATGTGTAAACGTCAGACGAGTACAGGCTGCAGCTAAATATAGAAAAACAATAATAACCATGGATCAGGTGAAGGGCGAAAAATGTTAAAAATGATTAATTACGTTCACATAGGAAAAAAATCAGCATTCGTATAACGAAATAAAACCATAGACTTTAGTAGGTACAGCTCTCGAATTATTTATCATTGCTTTCAAATTTACAATAATAATATATGTACTACTATTATGATTCATGATTCGTAATATTTCGATGCGAGTTTATAGGGACGTAAATAACCTAACCAGTGGACCATTTTATTATCTGAGACGTACCATATTTGTTTTCATAATATATACATGACGTATATTGGCTGTAAATAAGAATATTTAAGAATACTGAGTGTCTGTGTTCTGTACTGAACTAACGACCAAATTCCTGTTTTGAGTGTCTAATTAACTAATATTGACAGCAAACCACTTCATCCAATGCCCTTAAATGTCTTTATTTATTAATTGTTGTTAGTAGTTTTCCGTTTTTCCACGCTAGAAATGTAAATATTTTAGTATTTTACAAAATATATATACAGTTTTACTTTTTTCTTTAATTTTACTATACTTATATAAAGTGTTAATTTGAGAAATTTTAATTTATGTTAATTTAATACAATACACTTAAAACTTTTCGGTTTTCGCCATTTATTTAATTGATTTAAAAAGTTTTATAATAATAATTAAACCAGAAGTATAATTATAAAAAGTTTTAGAAATATATATTGCATAAACTATGTTTTCCATTTATTTAAATAATATTTTAGTACTATTTATTATATACTTATAACTCAGTACTATAAAATATCTTTTAAACATTATTGCTATTAATTTAATTAAAAATTGAATGAATATTTTTATTAAAATATATTATGATAATGAAGATTATCAAATGTATTATTATTATTATTATTTTAACTCCGTAATAATAGAACTATGTTTGATACCTCAACATAAATTAAATTTACTTTTAAGTGTTTTAATTTTATAAAAATATATTTATAAAATCAATAAACTTCTTAACATAGCCAAAATCAGTCTTCTCTTATTTATTTATTTTTTTGTTTAATTAATGAAATAAATTAGAAAGAATAGTGAGTACTTATATTAATACTCAAATATAATATACATGTATACGAGTGTCGAATAAATTGTGAAAGATCTCGGATATATTTATCTTATTTTTGTATTTTGTAAAGTAAGATAATAGATAGTATGTGTGTATAAATGTTAATTCATCCGTTTGGAAAATCAATAGTACATATAGGTACCATTTTTATAAAAAATAGGGATTTGAAAATAAAGTTTAAAATAAATAATAAAACCTTTTTAAATTGATAGAATAGTTTTTAATTTACAATACATTGAAAATGCATCAGTTTAATTACCCGTAACATAGCGTACCTATACAGTTGCACATTCTCACACATAATGTTGAGCAGTAAATGTACGGCTGTATAATAATATACGAGTTGGCCATGATACCGGGAACGACGTCACAGTATATGCAATATACATTGTGTATTATTAATGCCTAAGAGAGTTCGCTAATTATTGTCATAGTTGCACATAAACGTCGGGCCGGCGAATGAGGCAGATGGATTGAAGGGGTAGGTATAAATGACAGCTGCGGGCTAAAGAAACTCTACATCGCATTTGTAATGTCATTTATACATCTCTCGTGTACATATTATATATAATATGTGTGTGTGTATAAAAACTACAAATAACTAAGTCGTAACACGTATATATAGGTATCTATACTCGAAAAAAAGCGCATGACAGTTTAAGATTTTTCAAAGGGAATTATATAAATTAGTTTTCGCTATTCCTAGTTTAAATCTTTAATCAACAAACAAATTATTTGTAATATTATAAAATATATATTTATATATATATACCTATATAAAAATATTAATTGTTTCAAAAACTTATTATGAACTATAATCCATTAGCAAAATTAAACACGGAGATTAAGGTGATTACTATCACAGTACGTTTAACTAGATTCGTTCAAGCGTATTTAGTTCGATTTATATAATACCTACTGCAGTATTTGCAATTTTCAATTTAAGTAATAATTAATTAGGTAGTAATTTTTTTAATATAGTTCATTAAAATAAGGCTTAAAAAAATTAATAAGAAACGGACGATCAGAAATTGAAAAATATATATAGTGAGATAATAGATCATTACGGTATTCGACTAGATTTGTAGAAATATAGAATAAAATATATACATTATCACATTAATGCAATGTGTCAGATATTTGTCACTATAATTTTATTATGTACAAAATACACCTATACGAATGTATTGGATAAACGAGCGATTAATGTTTAGATATATATACACACGTTCACCGACGGGCAATTGAAAGGTATGGAAAAAGTAGAACGTTTAAATCACATGGAAAATATCTAGACAATAAATCCATAAAAAAAAAAGAATTTGCTCAGCTGGAGGAGACGCTAAACACGACAGTCGATCAACTTGTTTTCCGATTGTTTTTTTTTCTGTTGTATCCATATTGGGCTCGTCGGAATTGCATAGACGTTTGATGTCGAATAAAGTTTTTTCTGCGTTTTATACCTGTTCCGACAGACTCACAGACTTAATAGAACACAATAAACAGACACTCGAGTATTCAGCCAGTATAGTGTCGTGGTGGTCAGAGTGATGTTTTTTTTATAGGTTTGAAAAAAAAATGCATACAGAAATTGTTTTTACATTGATTTTTTTTTTTTTTGATGGTAGGGTTACGTCGTGGGTGGTATCCGGATTTCATTCAATATCTTAAGCAATATTGTACCCCAGTACTTATACCTACTGATAGCAGATAGGTGGCCGGTTCACCTATATAGACTTTAACGATTAACGATAAAAACTATGACACATGTTAAAAGTAAACGTGCTTGGTAATTTGGTATAGTCAGTGTTATTATAATACACGTCACAACAAGTTAACCAACAATTTCACTAATCGTGTTAGTGGTTATCCTGCGGGCGTATTACTGAGAATATGAGAAATAATATGAATAAACATATTTTATTAAGCAGGTAAATTAATAATTCAAAGTATTTAAGTACATACATAATGCGAAATTATAAGTAAATTACAAATTTTTAATTATATTAGTTGAAGTTAAAATGAATAGGTATTTAAGTATTTTATACTGTTACATAAGCAGTGCATATACTAATTCAATGCCTACTTTGCTTACTTCAGAAATACTATCGACATTGAAAACTAATCGATCAACTTTTAATTTACTAAAATATTTTTTCAAAATTTTTTTAGAATATAAATGCAAGATGTGAGTAATAACAATGATTTTAAAATACATGAACTATAAAGTAATTTCAAACGGTTGAAATATAAAACCACATTTTATGGTAAGTATATCTTACAAGTAAGTCAACTTTAAGTACTTATAATTAATTTTGTTTTTATATTAATTTTAAGTTAAACAAATATATGTAATCAAGTAATAAAAATTATTGTTTTACATAGAATTATAAAACAAATAATATTTGTTAATATTTTCCATTAACTGGAAACAATGGAATAAAAGCTATGCACTAAAAATAATTGACATAGGAATAATTCAACAATTTAGGTATAGTAGATCTATATGGCTTGATAATTTAAAAACATTAAGTAGAATTTATACGTAATGATAATTAAGGAATATAGAAATTCCTGAGTTAGAATATTTCATAAATTTTGTTTATTTTTTCTTCACAGAATTTGAAATTCTTTATCATATTTTAATCGCATACACATTATACTGGAGTGTTTAACAATTTTTTTCATATAATTTGTGGTGGGTAGGCTAGTTGGACCGTAGAGGTTACACAATGTATAATATAATATTATTATGATAGCCTGCTGTCTGCAGATAACACACTTAAGCTTATATAAGTACTTTCTAGATACTACTCAGGAGTTAGGTTGATATATCACATAAAATTAATTTAGAGTAAAAATTTTAATCATATATTAATAAATTATTAGTGATCTCTACAACAAACTTGGTTCTTTAATCATCCCGGGCGTACGCTGAATACTGAATGTACTATTATTATTGTATAATATAAGTACTAAAAAGTATATTAATACTTTTAGAAAATTATAAATTTATTATAGTTAGATTTTTTACAAAAATTTACATGAATTTAAATCGTTATCACCACCAAGCATTAACCTATAAAATATGTATTTTATTTAATAATATATATTTAATAAATTGACGTACAAGATATTTATTGGTTCACTAATGTCAGGAAGGTTGTAAAAATATACATTATAATTATTGTTGTTATAAGTTAGACTTTAGTGTCTTTTTTTTTATCACTATTTAAGTTACATTGTTTCAAGCCTATTAAATTATGTGACCATAACATGATAGGTCATAAAATATGAAGTCTGACAAACAATAAATGCATGAACATAAAAGAATATTATGCATTATCTATAAGATTTTGGTTCAATATTAAGTTATTATTTATTGTTGAACACATATTATATACATAATAATATAAACTAGGTATAAATACACTTTAGATTTTACATATCTAGATTTTATAAATGACAACGATTCCTATAATTATTCTGACGTCGATTTTATTTTCATACACTTTGAAACACTTTTAAATTAAATTTTTGTTGGCTTGTGTTGTAGTCATTATATTAATTTATTATGTTATGTCTCCCCGTGAGGACGAGTCTGATTTTTAACATGCACTTTGATCATTTAAAACATAATTTATGCATTATAGATTCATCAATTAAAATCATTAATTGAAAAATTAATCAATATAGGAAAAATGAATGTCATAAAAAAGGAACAATTAAATAATGCATTTTAAAGGTAGCCTCTTTTAGATCCTCAGAAGATAATATAAGAATAGAAGACATAATATTAGTTTTTGCAACAAATATGTTTTTATTTATTTATTTTTGGATCTAAAAAGCTCCAATCTTTAACTTCAAGGTTTTAATTTTGATATGAAATTGCATCTAGCTTAAGAAGGGCAAAAGTAAAAGATTCTCAGTACTTTTCAATCGAATTAGGAAAAAAAAACTAAAATATATAAAAAAAACGATTTTTTAACAAAATCGCTCCAGGTTTTTGTTGTAATTTTAAAAATGATAACTGTAGGAAATTGAATGTTTCACTTACTACTTATACTGGTATATTTTCCAATGTGTGATAAAATTGTTGATTGTAAGAAAATTAAATTAAAAATTCTTATGTTTTGTTCAAACAATACTGAAACAAGTATACAACTACCTAAAATATCAAAAGTACATATTATGAAATTTTAACGACACAGAATATTCCTATGTAAAATATAGTGATTTATTCTTAAATGAGATTTTGCTATTTTTTTACAATTTAAAAATACCTTTATTTGGTAGGAATTTGCAAATTTTTAATTAGCGTATATTATTAACACAATTTGTTAGCTTTATTATATGCTGTAATGCATTATTTCAAAACTCGGAAAATAAGGACGATGAAAAAAAAGATTAATAGAACTTTGTACCATAAAAGTGGCAAAATAAACATTTCTGATATTTTTAACTCAATAATTGATAACACTATATGGGAAAACTGTGTATTAATTAGCTACTATTTAATAATTCAACTTTTTGTGCAACTCATCAAAAATTCGAAACATTTTATGCATACATAATAATGTTGTTCTTCGATGGATTAATTATTTAAGCATTATTTATAATCGTTCGTATAATGTATTTGGCAAAACTTTAAAAAAGTTCATAAGTAACAGCAGATATTTATGTAATATATGCAATATAAATAATGTTGTATTTATTAAACGTTTACAAAATATTTATTCAATCATTTTCAATTAAAAAATACTGAGTATTATGATTATATTGTAATTCGGGGATTTTTATTCCAAAGTTTGAAAAATCGTAGATATATACTTAATATAACTATGAATGTAGGAATAATCAACTTAATTATTTATGCTAATAACTTACTATTATCAGTTATGATGAGAAACTAATTTCATCGTGCATATCATTATGATATTTTACAGAAACAGTCGGCGGATGGTTGGGTTTATAATTTATCAAAATTAAACTGATTACCTAATAAGATATTATTTTAATTCTATTGGACACTGTACATAATCATTACATGGATACTAATTTAATAAATGAATTAATATAATAATTTATGTTTAAAATAACACAACAGTCTTACCTATATTTTAAAAATGATGTATGACATGTAGGTATACAATATAATATGTAATGATGTAGGTAATCTAGGTGAAAATGTAACTACATATTACACAATAGGTATATCCAGAAAAACTGAACACATTATTCGACGCTGATTGAAACTTGTAATATAAAATATTACTAACTATTCATTCACTAGGGATGACAAACAATTTTCTTACTTTGCTATTAAAAATATATATATTATCTGTATCATTCCATTTATTATAATAAGCATTATTATACAACAAGCGTAGGTACCTATATACAACATACGTATATAACATATATTCTTATTCAGTTTCGTCGGAAGCCACGTCTATAAGTTTTTATGCCTGTGAACGAACACGCCAAACACAAAGTATTCTGGGAAAATAGTCAGAAATATAATAATATTATTCAGTCATTTTATACATGTTGCTTATAAACACGAAAACGTAGTATAAGTATACTATATTATATAAGCCAACAAAATTCATTTTTAATATTGAATTTAATATTTTTTAAAAAAGAAATAAGAAAGACGTGTAGGAGCAACACACATTTGTATGAAAAATTCTCTTAACACTATCAAAGTTTATGATATGAGTTAAATCGATAAAGTATATACCGGTATAATATAAATTAGATAACATTTAACTTATAGAACTAAATTAATAATCGTATGTTGTCTCTGTCTTACAAAGTTAGTAACATACAACATTGCAAAAATTGTATTAAACAAAATTAATTTAGTTTGAATTAATCATTTTATTATATTTAAGATAAGTATATTATCTGTGTAACGTATTAGTAATTTGTATGTTGGATTTTACGATACTTAAAATAGAATTTGTATGTTAATTGCTAGTTATAAGTTGGCTAGGTTAGGTATATAAAAAATTACAATTTAAAAATTCATATAACTTACTTAAAATTCCTTTTGATTTGTTTTCACGAAATTAATTTGAGTGACTTAAATATAAGAATTGGCAAGTGTGTAAGGGATGCTAAAAAAATTAATTAGACGCGTTTTATACTCGAAAATGGATGACTGGTTTTAGAAGGTTTCATTTTAAAAGTCATGGGTGTTATTTTGTGTATACCTTATGTAAGAACCCTAACTCATAATATAATAAAAACACTTATACACTTCATTAATTAAGTTATATTACTAATTTTCACATATTGCATTCAATAAATAATTATTTAAACAATTTATTTTATGCACTTTAAACACATTTGTATTTAAAAAAAAACTGCAAAACTGTTGAATTACATTTTTTCCAACTCTGCAAGATCGTAATTGTACTACCCGGGGGGTTCAGAGGTTCGAAATTCTTTTAAAAGTAAAAATATGTGACTAGAAATATATTGACTAAAAGATTATGCAGTACAAAAGGCATATGTTATAAAACATTTTTGACTCTTGGCTCGCTAAAATTTGTTTTAAGTAACATCAGTTACGGCCTAATAACTTTAATCCATACGATAATGTAAATTAAACATATTATAAGTACACGAAATTGTTTCAAAATACTTGTTATTTGTTTTTCTTTTATCGACATCTAAGAAATTTATACAATTGAAATTCCCAGTTAGAAAAAAACTATATTTTATATTAAGCTTTAAGAAACACATTTCAAATGTTGCAATACAATACTTGATGCACTCCACATTGAATTAAATACTTATATATTTATTTAGATTATTATAGTTGAATAACTAAACTATTTTATTGCGTTTATTTTAATAAGTATATAATATTATATATTTATAATATGTATTAAGTGTCCATTTGAAATATTGGTTAAGAGATATAATTTACGTAAAGCATACACTCTTTTAGCTATAAATAAGTAGGTATATCGCAATAATATTAAATCAAATAAACTTATTTTAATATTATAATAAAATTAATAAATATGTATATAAAGCCGATGTCAATAAAAATAAGTACAATTTAAATAGAAACTAGAAAAAATTACTATTAAAGGTAACAACTTGAGGGTTAAAACAATTTTTTCCTGGGCGTTTAAAAATTAAAAACTTTAACAAAATTCAAAAATCTATTAATACCAGGTACCTTACCTTATATCTTAATATTATATTAATTAGTAATATTCTTTATATTTTTAAATGTATGTTAATATAATATTATATAGGTATAATAAATACCAATAGATATAGCCGGTATAAGTATTATGCATGTATGTGAAATTTTCCGATAACAGAACTATTAAAAAAATTAAATTTTGTATAATTGTTTACAATAATTAATAATGTTTTTAGTAAAACACCAACACATATTGTATAAATTATTAAATTCATCTTTAAGTAACTCCCTATTCCCTTCCTATACTAGTCATTTTAAGACACTAATTAATTCAGAAAATAATATGTTTAATATGTGGGTATCTAATTGATGGATAAAATACATTATGGTAATAATTATAATACCTAACCTAATTTATATTATCATAACATGTTGTATGTAAATATCCAACTAATATTATTGTTGTGGTGTACCTAAATAAGAGTATTAACAGACGCTGAGAATTTTAAGGAAAATTTAACTATACACATTATATAGAGCTCTGTTAAATTCGTTTTACATACTGTCAAAATTATTGTATATAAAAAAACGGTATTTTTATGAATAACATATATATATATATACAAATATATAAGTATCCTAAATACTAGTTACCCTTAGTACTAGTATTATAAGTACCTATAGTTGTATAGACTCGAGTATAGACTGTATTGAATATTCACTGCAAATTGCAATTTACATAGTTAAATACATTTAACTGAGAATTATTTTGGTAAGCTTTCATGCAGTAAATTCCATGTAATCAACGAGACACATGCACATTGTATTTAGAGAATTAAAATAAATCAATAGCTGTGTCCACGACTCTTCAACTGTGCTGCAAGTAGATACTTAAAATTGTTGTATTCTCTAATAGCGATTGAACATTATCCTGTATCCTGATTACAGGTATATTATATATAAAAAAAAAAAAAACAATAGATTTTATTCAATATCATTTTTACTTTGAAAAAGATAAACAGGACGTAAATGGCATAATATGTACTATAATGTATACGTTAAAGTCATAAAAAATAATATTATTCAATGCCTATTTATAATCTAATTTTATTTATTATTGAACAAAAAAATAACATCAACAACAAAGGTTAATAGGTTTTGGTTTACATCGTACTACATAATAATTTGAACATCGCTTATTTGACAAAAGTGTCATAAATGGATGGCTCTTCAATCAAATTGTTCGAGTTAAAAATATTTTTTTTTTTAGTTTAAGTTTAATAGCCCATACACTTGTTGAGCTTGCAGGAACAATCGTGTATAAATTAATAAAATATATATATATATATATATATATATCGTCTATTTACTCTATTTAATGCACATTACGGTATTACACTGGGGACCGAAAAGTTCTGACCAACAGTTACTGTGTGTTGACTCGAGACTTTATATTCCGAGTTCTAGTAAACGATTTAGGTTTTAACGTTTATGATTAAACGATAGAGTTAATTGTCAGAACTTGTCCAAACCTGTATCGTGTTGTTCGACAAACGTGTTAAGACATATCCGATCTCCGAATATCGTACACGTATAACACCTATGTATATAATATATGTATTTTCTTTTTTTACGTATTGATTTTATTGAAAATACACGGAATTTCACGAAGGTAACGCCGTACAAGAATAATAATATATACAAGCAAAGAATAAAGACCATCATTTTTTCTGAGAACAATATTGAATACACAATGGAGCGCCGAGAAAATAGCTATGTATATATAGCGATCTGTATTTCTCTTTTGCAGGGTAGTTGGAAAATAATAATGGTCGATTATTATTTCAGCGTACCTACCTACCTGCCAAGAAGCCATGTACAATGCAAGACGCCACCGCGCCACTATATCGTGTACGCGAAAATAAAAACCAACACAACAATACACTCGTCGATGTCCATTCATACCGGCTTTTTTGCCAGCGTATATGTATATATATATATATTATATATTTATTTATATGGTCGGTCCACGTGCACTGGCAATTAAAAAAACTGCGTGAGAAGGTCTCCGTAGTACACATATTATAATAATAAGTCTTTATACCCATCAAATTTACAGTACCGTCAATCAATATAATCATTATGCCGAATTTACACGGTCTCGTTTTAATTCGTTAATTACTCGCATAGGTATATTAATATAAATTTGCAGGTGCGCGTTCGAGGTTCATAATATATATATATATATATATAGTGTATAAACTTTACCGTATATGTATAATAACTACTAAACTACAATACTATACATGCGTCTTACGTTCGACGTACGATCGTCTGGATTGTTCACAGCAGGTGAAACAGTTATAATTTTTGTTACAACTCAACACTATAACTGTCATGAAAAATATTATAAATACTCTAATCTAATATTATATTATTATGTATTATCGTTTTGGTGTAACAAAGGGAATGATGGTAAAAATAGTAAAAATGTACAATTTGCTTCAAAGTCAGCGCCGCCACTGAATTGGTATGACAATAATTGAATATAAGTACCTAGTCGAAGAAAACTTCACGGACGAGTATAGGTTCTATTATAAGACAGACGGCGTTATATAACGCGCACCACCATAATACCATATGATATGGGGCCGGGGGGTGGCACAGATCAGAATAAGGACGATCCGGGGGGGAGGGGGTACTCGCGCGGGATTACTTACCATTCGAGACTGAGGTATCTCTCGCCGCAACAGTGAAGCGTCTTGAACGAGTTGAGCGGCCCGTACTCGGTGGCGCTGAGTTCCTTGGTGAACCGGACGCCGGAGTACTGTCGCTGTGCGTCATCGACTTCCGGGAACAAGTTTTCGTCGCAGTACGCGGCAGATCCGCCTCGGACCACGGACGCTGCGGCCAACAACAGCCGGAACAGATGCAGCAGACGGCCGACCGCGGACATTTTCGGGTGTGAAATATGCCGGACCGGAACACACGCTGGAAAAAAAAAAGTCGCGGAAACGCGCTGAAGTCGGTGTTTCAAACGGGACCCCGAACGGTCATCATTTCGACAGACGGCGCTTACGAGTCGATTGCGAGAGACGCGCGAAATGAACGGGGCGCGGACGAGCGTTGACGCGGCGACGACGACGACCTCACTAGCACACACCACACCGGTAACTGACTGGCGAGTGGTGGCTGATCGTAGGTCTTTCGGCTGTCGTATATAGTAGCCGTAGACTCCGTCGCGGAGCGGTCGGCGCGCGATCACACTACATAAAACCGCTCTCCGGTTCCGCTCTCTGTACATCCCCACCGCCGATGCCTGTAGGTAACTACGGGTGATCACGCTTGAAGAGGCGGGTATCCGGTGGCCGGGTTGCGCGCGCGCGCGGTCCACGTCCCGCCGCCGTCCACCAAACAATACGCGAACGCACACTTTGTATTTTTATTTTTTACCGAGAATCCACCTCCTGCCCACTCGTCGTCGTCGTCGTCGTCGTCATACTTGTCCCACGTTGCTGACACCGCCTAGGCGATCGTCGTCGGTTAGGTACAACTTGTTGCCACCGCGATGATGAGGGTTCTCGACTTAAGCTCGGGCGAGCAGTCGTGGGCCCCACGTTGTTGGCTGTCGCAACACCTGCTGCAGACTCCTGCAGAAGGATAATTTATTTCTCCGAATGTAAAGGCAAAAAGTATTCTATAATTATATTTTGGTCATTGTAATTTATTCGTCGAGTATATCGACCGGTTAAAACGGGTGATTATTAATAATAATTAGTCACTCATATATAATATATATATATATTATGTAGACCAGTGGTTCTTAACCTTTTGTAGATCACGGACCCCTGATGAAAAATTTTTAGATACCGCGGACCCCCATTACCAATTTTTTTGAATACATTTTTTTAAAATCTCATGTTTACATAACCAAAATTATAATATAAAATATTTATTTGGACATGAGTATTGCGGACCCCCTGCAGGGGGCCGCGGACCACACGTTAAGAACCGCTGATGTAGACAAATATTACTCGATTTTACTTTCTTCTTTATATTTACTCGACTTGAAATCGTCGTTCGATTTTTATATTTTAGTTTTAAATTCTCAAAGATTTTTTTTTTTTTTTAAATTTTCATGCGCATATCGACGTAATATAAATTACGTCGGTTTATGAGATAAGTTACTTAATATACATAGCTTATGAGAAAGAAGAGTGGTTTATTATATACGTTTCTTATATTATAAACAGAATTTATATAAACAATATATTATGTTTGAATCAACTCTTTGTACTTAAATACACTACAATGCAGTATGATTGACTCTCTGGGGATAGCAAATATGATGACTGGTGAATATTTCTGAGAAACGTAGAGAATAATAATATTGTTGTACATATTATAATAATATAATAGCATTATACTCCTATTCAGAGTTATACGTTGATCCCGACTACTACGTATATTTGACGGAAGGGAAAGGGTGACTCTATTAACTAAATTATATCTGAAGACAGTTTATTCAAAGTTCAAAACCAACTTATAACTAAAATAGACCCGAACATACATACACAAGGTCTTTGTAATTTGCTGAATTCTATTAAATGTATATTAAGCCGTATGATTAAAATGGATTCTCCAAATAATCTGACCAAAATTCTAAAACAAACTGAACTAATTTCACGGTAATTCGATTCAATGATATCCCCTCGCGATCTGAATGAAAATACCCAACCACTTAAGTAATTAATACTATACTCAATCTAAGAATATTACTCTATTATATTATAATATAGTCGATTATAAAATAATTATATTATACATACCTATTGTATCTATATTATAATATATCGCTTATATCAAACGTAAAATCAAATAATTAGGATCGATGTATGTATGTATCCTATATTATAATTAATATGTTGTCAAGTGTATCAACATTATAAAAATAAAAGTTGTACAATTATTATGTTATAGTTATTTTTTTTAGTCATAATAGATCTCGGTTACTCGGTTAGGATTTTAAAAATATAATGACAATATCGTAAATTGTAATTTCAACATTAGATAAAATTATTTTCATCAAAAAAAATTATCATGAATGTAATTATGTGAACATCTAAATATATAGTTACTATTGGTCACTGTTATTTACATTGTATTTTGTATTTGAACATAAATTATAAATACAATTGCGGCGTAACGTTGGTTTTATAAAGTGTATTTAGTTTTACACAAAAAAGCGCTGTCTACTATCCGTAGGTAGACTAACTCTGGACAGATATCATACAACTGAGTATTTTTTATTTTACACGGTAGGTGATTTTTTAGTCAAACAGTGTGACAATGTATAACGACATGGACTTTGACGTGGCCGTCAACGATATTTCCAATCAGATTGTTGGAATACGAGATCCCGAGTTGGCACTGACGATAGAAAAATGGGTGTTGAAGTTGACTGCGGAGAACCGAGGCGCGAACGAGCTTAAGTACCTGCAACTGTTGCAGTACATGATGGCCCAAGGGAGGATTAACGGTCCGTTCGCGAAGGATCCGCCGCCGGGTCCGCTGGTGTCGTTAAGTCGGTACGTAAATCCTTGCAGCGGTCACGGTCGCAACAGCGGCGGGGTCGAATGCTGGCAGACGAGCAACTGTAGCAGAGCCGCTCAGACGAAGTACGAGGACGGCGAAGACGACTTCGAATACGGCGAAGACTTCGAAGATCAGCTGGACAACGAAGAAACGACGGTAAACCTCGACGACCGGGACGTCGTCGGAGACTCGCGCAACACCGACGGCGAACTGCCGCGCTCGGAGAAGATCGGCGTAGAGGACGGGGTGCAGGAAAAACGCGACGGTCATTTGGCGGGCGGTGGCGGAGGAGAGTGCCGGGGCGGTGGCGAAAGGAGCGCCCCGAAGAAAAACCCGTTCGCCAAACTGTGCAACCCGTGCTTGGACAATTTCGGACAGCACTTGCTAAAGAAGCGACCCGGGCCGATGGATGCGGCTTACAGGGAATTGCTGGGAGACTGCGCGCTTCCCGTATTCACGGAATCCGAACAGAAGACCGTCGGTCCGGAACTGTTACAGGTTTTGGAGAACGTCGACGACTCCACCACGTTACAAGAGTTTTACTTCCAGGTGGGTGGATATAATATAATTTAATTATACGTGTCGGGTTGACGGCCCACAATTACGTAGTCGTCGTATAATTTGGTTTTTCCTTTGAACCGTATATACCTCTGGGAAAATGCAGACGGTGGACGACTTTTCCCTTGTCTCACATTATCGTTGTTGAATACAACTGACCTAATCGCTTTGATTTCTGTGAACACGAGAACACTACAGGTGTACTATGTACTATACCTATGCGATATAAATTGTCAATAATGATCGACAGAGCGTTAAATCCTCAAAAGCGTACAAGGGTTTTTTTTTTCATTATAAGATAAATTAAAAATATTGCGCATCGTTTATTTTTTTCGCTTAATACGACTACCCTCATTGGCGCGGAAGGTTTTTTAATGAAGTCCAGGCTTTGTTTTCATCACGCGCTGCAACGGCATTTCGATTCGAAATTTATCGGTGTATACCTTTCATCAAACATTATTCTATTGAGCGTTATTAATTCACTGCAGTAGTTGTTATATGCAAATGTTTTTTTTTATTATTATTCTGTCATTTAAAATTCGTCGAATTTTCATTTTGTACATTGCTACAATAGTTAAACTTTGAAATTAAGTATGCTTATAACTTGTTTATAAGTATGTAATATGTAAATGAATTATGAGTAATGTGTGTTTGGTCATTTTCGAATTGTTTTTACATAAATTTAAATGACCATTTTATAAATATATTGTGCTTTAGTAATATCAACAATCTGCAGTTAATAGCAAAAATATAAATTATAATCAACAGCAGTATTTATTTCCAGTTATATACTTACAGATTTGTATTAAACGAATGAAAAAAATATTTATGAAAAACGAGAATTAATTAATACTTCGCTATTGTACCTATCATTTTTATTCTTTAACCATGATGTATAATAATTACAATGCATATTGCATATTATTATTATGCTAAATACGAGATATTATACATATAAAAATACCAATATCGTATTAACTACCTATGTATTATGTATGATATATATAATAAAACGAAACAGATACAAATAATAAATAAATATAATTAACATAAAACTAGGTATACAATATTTTGTTAATAGTATTAAATCGTTCGATTATTTACGATTCGTAACGATTATTCAATTATTCAGCATCAAAAATCTACAAACTTCATCATATTTTTTTTTTTTTATCAAAACGCTTGAAAATAATAATAAATAAATATCTCCGATATTTTCAGTACACTCGATTTAAAAAAAGGTATAGGGCACCATTCTGCTGTAGATTATATGTGTCGAGCGGGTAACTATTACGGATGAGTTGTGTGTTATGTCTTCTATTAAATTACATTTATTGAATTTAATGATGTTATATTATTGTATATAATACTAAAAATGATTCTGAGCGGAAATAGTCTGTCAGCTTATAATATAACAAAGTATATTTCGTGATAAAATGTTTTATGATAAAGCCATAGAGCTATTTATTTTACTTTTGGTAAACATATAGTCGTGTCTACGGGTCTTGCCTGTCATGCACAGGCATGACCTGCGAAACTTGATCTAACCAAGGTGTATTGACAAGGTGTCGTCATGCATACACACTTTTGATTGAAATCCCCATCACAGTTACTATAGACACCAGAGCGCGTTTCCTGTCCTACGAAGGCCGATGTTTTCATACTGTTAAATACAAAATGCCTTAAAACAGTTATTAATATAGTAAGTTTAAATAAATATAAAAATAAAAAAAAGTTATTAAAACTATAAGCCTATAAATTAAAATGTTATTTTTTTTTAAGTTGGCTACCTATAAAAATGTAATTCACATATACGATCGTTTACCGTTAAATTTCAATCGGCCCGTGTAATTTTTTTATTCCACACTTCAAATTTCAATTAGTTCAATTAACTCTTGTTACAAAATTAATTTAATTTAATTTAATTTTTTTTAGTGGTGATGGGGGGGATGCAGGAACCTACTCCCTCTGAATATGCCACTGTTGTGCACGACCTGCGAATAAGGTCTGGACACGCCTATGAATTAGTCATATAGATATCAATAATAATATGTTATATAAATATATATATATATATTATATAAATTTTTTAAGATAATGCGTATTTAATTATTACAAAAATATACATTTATACCATAGGTATTATAAAAATGTATAAAACATGAAACTTAATTTTATAAGTACTTGCCGTAAAATACAACAATATATTTATAATATAAGTAAATATTATCCTAAAATAAATCAAAAATATCATTACATTTAATAAAATTCATAACTTAAAAAAATATATGTAAAAGTTTCTCCAAATAATATTTTAAAATTATGTAACTAAATAATTAACATAATTATTTATCGTTTAAATAAGTAATTTAGTTCAAATTTGAAATTAAAATGTCAATAAAAAATAATTGTCTTTATACATATTTAGATTTTATGATTTCAGAAACTACTTTTAAGAAATCCCGTTTTTCCTTAACTTATGATTTTATAAACATATTTATTTTGTCATTCGATTTATATTGTTCATACATACAATTATTATTCAATTATTTATTATTGAAAAACAACAAATTTATTCATTTTCAAACATTTTATTCGAGTTGGATAGGTAGTTGTAAAAATGTTAAACGTGATTCGACCCAATGACCTAGGCAAAGAAAATTTTGTGAATTAAAAAAAAATTAAATTATTTTTATAATCAAAATAATATGTCAACAACACATGTCCAAGTACATTATTGTCAGGCATAAATAGTTGGGGTTTTATCGATTCCGCCGTTTTAATATCAATTTATATAATTCAATATCATAGTTCGGTGCACACGAATTGCATCCCAAGTCAGGTAAACGAATATATTTTTGAACGAATTGAATCCCGGACGAAATTCGTGTTACGTATTATAGTTACTTTTTATCATCTAGTTATCATCGGTGGTTTCCAAATTTATTTTTAATTTTAAATTAAAAAATAATAATAATAATAATAAATTAAATATTTATCATTAACATAATATTATAATATTATGATAACTCATTTTTAGTGAGTTGTTTGTACTTTTATAGATATTTTCAATAAAAATATTAGGGACTATAATACTGATTTCCCTGTAATTATAACAAGCGGGACACTATATTATAAGATAACATATAGTATATTATATATCATAATTCAATAGTATGAAGTTATCGACAGAAAAAATTTCAAACTTACAAAGTACCACCAACTCGTGCGAATCTTTTCATTCTAAATTTAACAAATTGTTGATTCTCCTCATTTAAACATACAAATTTTTAGAAGTTTTAAAAAATATGCAAACCGATACTATAATATTGATAAGAGTATCTGTTCTAGAAAAACGACGAAAACCAAAAAGACAGAATACTATTTATAGAATATAAATAAAATACGAAATTCGTTCAAAAAGGTTCGTCTATACCTGTAGTTTTGGTACGCAATTTGTGTGCATCCAAATAATTTTTATTTTCATAAATTACATTAAAAATTTTTATCTAGGTACTGCATTTGTAGTGGCGTATTTAAAGCATAGACATATATTTATATGTCTATGATTTAAAGGGGTTTGTGGAGTCCGACCCCCTCCATTCCGCCACCATTTGGTATTTTATGGATGTAACCATTATAACCAAATTACATTTTTACGTGATTCAAATTATACATATTTTGTATCATAATACTGTAATATGCTTTATAAATGGTAATAACTTTATCGACATAACTACAGTTAGTATCATAAGGGTTAACATTTCCGGAAAAAACGTTTTTCAAATAAAACTATAAAATCCAAGCTTTTTCCAGGAAAATTGGAAAGTTTATAAAAAAATATTTTTTTTTGGTTAAAAACATAATATAATATAATAGCCACTTATATTATTAAAATTTAAAAATAAATAAGCATAAATACATAATTATTAATTACAATACTTTTAAAACAATTATATAGGTATCCGTATTCAATAGGAATTTTACTGGAAATAACATAACATATTAACTAATATTCTAATATTCTATTTTCTATTTGTTCTAATTTTAATTTTTTACTATTTGCGAACTTTTTATGCTGAAAACGTTAAATAGGGTAATCAGAATTCAATATTGGATTTATTTTAAAGCTAAAACAGTTTCAAGTTAGTAGTGTTGGTCCCTACTGTGTAGGTTACAATATTATAGTTTATTTTAATACGAAAATTGTTTTAACTTAAAATCATATTTTTCCAACTGTGATTTTTTATATTTTTAAATTATTTTTACAGTTAAAATATTTTTTTTATTTTCCAATAATTGGATATTTTCAAAAATGCATTGTAATATTTTCTAATTTTTCCAAGTTTTTTTGGCCTACAGGAAAAAGAAATTATGATGCATGTTAATTTTTATAATTTTCATTTATGTCCTTAAATTTTAAATATCATAATTAATTATCAATGCTTATAGATAATAATATAAATAATCAATAAACCTTTATTAACTATGACAAATTATAGTCGAACATATTATTATCAAAAATTAATTAAATAATGTATATTATTATTATTAAATTATATAGTTTGTATTTATTGATATAGAAGTAATTGCCTATGCATAACCCCTTAAGATTACTTATTTACATGTGTCTTAGCTAATTAATTAATCTCATAATATTGATTTTATGTACAATACATATACCTATACACCTAACATAATACCAAGTTAATTACCAGACATGCTTGTTCGATCTTTTATTATTTTATAATGAACTTATTGTATTTTTAAGCAGGTATAGTATAGATACACACAAAGTATATCACACCATTTTTTCCTTTCGATTCGTAAGTCAATATTTTATCATCCAACATAAACTGCAAAACATTCGTTCGACACCTGCTAAAAATTATACTCAGTTTAAACAAGTATTATATTTGTACCATTTTATAATTTTATTCACATTTTTTATACTATTTATTGGAGAGTGCTGAGTAGCAATACAAATTCCTTTTAAAATAATAATGTAATAAAAAAAATGTAAATGTATAATCAATGGTACTACATATAGGTAGAATGTAATAACTCAAAAAATATTGATTTGAATTTTTATTTAAAAGAAAAAAGTGGTTTTCATAAAAAAAATATATAAAAATGTTTATATACCGCCACTAAGGGATATACTTTTAAATGATAGAAAACTCAAGTAGACTCATGTAATTTGAATAATGCGTTGTTAAATACTAAGATATGGAGTGATCATGGTTGGTGAATCATCAATCAGCCCGCTCTATAATATAAAATAAGTATTATGTATAATAACAATAATATACGTATATAATTGCGCATTAGGGACTAAAATTATATGCAGTACAAAATTAAAAAGTGTATAATGGCTTAACTGTTTTTTACAGTTTTTTCTTCATTGTATTTTTAGTTGATTCATATAAACGCATCCCTTGTCCAATTGTTGTAGGTCGCATTTCAGTTGGGTATATCTGAGGTTGAACCTATTTTGAATCGTGTCTATGACATAATATCTAAATACTTACTGTTAACTATGTACATATATATTAATAACGTAGTATAACATCCTGTATATGGGCAAACTAAATTTTATGTCGATATGCCACATACTTAAAGATACTTATATAGAGATTAAATATACTTAATAAATAAATTTTGATTAATCAATTCCTTTTTCATTTCTATAGTTAATCGATTAAAAGGATTTTTTTTAATACTATATTTTTCAGTTTTCTAGAAAAAATAATTCTTACATAATATCTAAAATGACTTTTTGATAATATTTTTCAAACACATTTACAAAATATCAATGAGGGGGACATTGCTCCGTTAAATTTTTTGAGAAGGAAGTTACCTTTTTACGTCTGTGACGACTTGTATACAATATACGACACATATATAGTCACATACGACTCGTAAAATACACTTTAAAAGATTGGGGGAGCCTTTGGCGGAAATACAACAGAGTTTAGTATACATAAATAGTGTGGTATGAAAAAATGTAAATTTTTAGTTTCTCCCTCGTAGGTGTCGCTGTACACGTGCGACCGAGCAGAGCTGATGATGAAGTTGTCGGACAGCATGGTGGACGACTTCAGGACGTTCGTGTCGGACGTGTTCGAAAGCCGTACGGAACACATCAGCGACGGTTTGGCCAAGGAGCAGATGGCGCTTTGCGAAAAATATGCGTACCTGTACGACCGGACGCTGAACCGGGCCACGGTGGCTCTGGACTTCCTGCGGGAAGCCATGCCGGTGTTCAGCTGGCACAAGTACCAGTCGGAACCCGACGAATATCTGAAGCGAATGGTAATGCGACGGACGGCGGTCGCCGGGGCCATGACGACGGCTGCCGAGGGCGACGGACGTCCGGCCGGGCGTGCATCCGGTCCCGTTACCGACGACGATGTCGCCGTGGCGGCCGCTGCCGACGAAGACGACGGAGCACAGCAGTCGGCCATCAAGAAGATGCTGTACAGGCTCAATTGGCTGCGGACCGAAGTCAGCCGGGTGGACTGCGAGGGACAGCGACTGTACGAACAGCACAGCGAACTCACCACCAGCCTGGCCGACTTCAACCGCCGTCTGTCCGACACTCAGTGCCGAGCGGCCGGCGACATCGACCGGCACAAAAACGAACTCACCGTGCTCCGACAGCGGTCGGCCGACCAGACGGCGATCATCGACCGACTCATGGAGACCATACAGTTGACCATGCAGGACAAACAGCCTACGTCCGGTTGTTAGTGCACATACCCACTGTGCCACTGCTGCCATATACGGAAATTGGGGGGAGGCTCGGTTTGCTAAAACCCCCTCAAGCCAATATTTATCCCGACATTAAAAAAAAATATATACAATTTTTAATAACTGTTAAATCTCATCTTTTGCATTTTAACTTTATAATCAAGATCAATGACCAGTTAAAAAAAAAAAATTTAGATTTTTTTTTTTATAAAAAGAAATCATTGAAAATCGTAGATAATAGACTGTTCTATAAACCACTAGGCACTAATGATAAAGACAAAATATATAAGACTGATTATCACAATAATCTATAGTCTACGACAAAATATTTTATCTAAGATTTTTTCTTTTTTTATTTAATATACATATATCTATTTAGTATTTAAGTAGGTATATCTTAAATTATGCTTTTATCTAAATCATGATATTTTAATACTAATAATATTACACTACCTTAGTTTTGTATCACTATAATATCAGTTGTTGACTGTTTTTATTATTATTGCACGACGTGTTATGTGGTTTATTCATT